>JAOYSI010005365.1:0-13598 GCA_025775065.1 Hiodon alosoides
ATTTTTTATCTCTCTCTCTCTCTCTCTCTCTCTCTCTCTCTCTCTCTCTCTCTCTCTCTCTCTCTCTCTCTCTCTCTGCAACATTAAAAAAATCTCTGTCAAAGTAACTGATGTAGCTAGCGTTAAAGCAAATTCATCAGCATGTGGTGAGAATTGTTTTTGGCATGACAGTTAGAACAGAGGATTGAATATAATTATGTAACAAATCATTTATTCACACAAACTAGTGTTGATCTTGTGAGGTTGGGTATGACAACATTCATTTTGACATTCTATTCACTTTTAGTTATATCTGCATGAACGCCTCCTAGCCTTGCCCAATTAGGGCCTAAAAATATCATTGGCCCCATCCCAGGGTATATTAGCCATAGGTAGAGAACCCTCCATTCTTTATCCAGTTGCTAATGAACAATTCTACCCAGGGCAACCATAGGAGAGCCGAAAATCCTTTTCTCTTTTGAAATCACTTTTTCTTTTCCCCAATGGGCAAAGGCTACCAGTGGAAAAAGACAAACCAGAATCTGTCTGATTACAGCTGTTTTCCACATTTCCCTTTCATGTTTCTTTATTGTTTTTCAGGGCGCAAATGACCTCCAGGTCCGCTTATTACGATGGCAGTGTGCCAATAGCTACAATTAGTTCTAATGGGAATGGATTCAATTGAACCACCCCCGCTCTAGACATCAAGCCTTCTGGTCAAGACCCTGTATGACAATTTTCACCTGTCTGGCCAACACAGCACTACAGGTGACTTGAGTAGATTACACTGGTTATGGAGAGGGGAAATTGCAGCATCTGGTTAGCTGTGCGTTACCGAGGTACCTCTCTGTTATTATCGGATTTACACCAGGGAACACCATGTGAGGTCCTTCCTAATAAAAATAATTATTATAACGAAACTAATAAGAGATGAGGTAGAACAAAAACTATGGTTCCTTTTGCTCCCCTGGCATGGGTCAACACGTGTGCCAGAGAAGTTCAGCTCTAACCGCTAAACTGGATCCGTTACTGTGCTAAATTAACCCTAACAACCAAGTGATTCTCTAATTAGAGAGATCTGGGGGATGTTCGTCATTGCTTTTCTTTGGCTGGTTTGGTTTATAGTTATTCTTCTTTGACTGGTATGTTTTATAGTTACTCTTTTCTTTGGCTGGTTTGGTTTATAATTACTCTTCTCTGGCTGGTTTGGTTTCTAGTTACTCTTTTCTTTGACTGGTTTGTTTTATAGTTACTCTTTTCTTTGACTGGTTTGGTTTATAGTAACTCTTCTTTGACTGCTTTGGTTTATAGTTACTCTTTTCTTTGATAGGTTTGTTTTATAGTTACTCTTTGGCTGGTTTGGTTTATATTTACACCTTTCTTTGGCTGATTTGGTTTAAACTGAAACTTATTTGGCTGGTTTGGTTTTATAGGTACTCTTTTATTTAGTGGGTTCGTTTGTATTAAACTTTTCTTTGGCGGGTGTGTGGCGTTCTAGGCAGCTTTGGAAATAAGTCTCTGCATTCTCCTGTTGTGCCGTCAGTCTTCCCTTTTAAGAAAAGATTACATTTCTGAGTGTACACAGCCAGGTTTTGGTTGGAACAAAGGGGATAATGATGGTGGGAGGGGGGCGGACTCCTTAAGATGTTTTCAGTTGCTTTTACTTATTATAATTTGTATTCCTATAATCAATATTTCTGCTTCTTTCAGTTTTATAACTAGCGATGTCCCTTTTTCTCGTTTGTACCAGATGGTGTGTTTGGGTAGGTTTGGTAAATGTAAAAGTAAGGTTAGCGTTAATCAGGTATCCTTCAGCTGTCTGTGGCACCTGGGGACCCACAACCCTCTCCACTTTTCTTACCGCCATCCTTTTCCATTAATCAGGTTCCATTGAGCCATCAACTTTTTACACTTTCAACTAAATATTGAGCATAATTGAAATGAATTAGGTGCATGGTTAGTTAATTGTTCTTAGCCCAAGAACAGTTAATTAAGGGAACAGCATTCATTTTGTTTTACTGAATTTTATTCAGGGGATGATCAACGTTCCCGCCATCTATGTTCTACTGTAACCAATGAGTCAGCCAGTGCAGATGGAATTGGTTCGCTGTGATCTGATTGTGGAAGCACTTGCTGTCAAACTGCTAGGGATTTAGTTGAGACAATAAACAAAATTGTTGGATGGCTGCTGGAGAACAGGAATGTAGAAGAGCTTGAGAATGATCCAGGAACCTGTACCAGAGGAACTACACTCCTTATAAACCACTCCGAGCCCTGCCTGAAGCTGCAACGGCTTCCTGTGAGAGTAAAAAGGGAGAAAAAATTAAAAGGTTTATAGTATGCCCTACTGCTGGGGATGTTCACTGAGCACAATAAACACTCGCTTATAATAGTATTTTTTTTCTTAGAAATGGATTCTGGAGTTCTCTGTAAACCCGGGATTGGTATTTCTTGTTGGTGGTGGTTAAGTGGTTAAGGAACTGGAATTTTGATAAAAATATTGATGGCTAATATCTATACAATAGTGTTTTATTTTGGCTATCTATCCATTTGCCAGTTTTCTCAGTAGTCAAAAAACCAGGAAAGTGTTTCTGCGGAAGAACGGTGCCCCACGGAGGCATTAGTGAAAAGTGCAATTATATCTTCATAGTGATGGTTCAGTTCTTTAACCAGATGGCCTGCTGTGTGTGTTTGGTTTTTTTTTTTGCGATAAACTAGGTCCTCATTAATAAGGTTTGATTAAGCTGTTGACTGATTCTCAGGTCCAAAGTGCTGCACAGACATCGTTATTTCGGTTTCCGGTTGGGGTAGATCCGTGTTTTGGTCGGCACTACATCTTCTATGTATTTATCTATGTATTTATGTAAATCATCAATATGATTTATTGTTGTTTTAAGGATTGTTGTACCAATTGGCAAACAAGGAATTTAGGGGTGTGTAGAGCAGATTTGGAGCCCCTATCTGCCACCCAGATGACAAGGACAAGAACAATTTAATTCCCCTCCAAAAACAAAGAACAAACAAAATGCTCTGTAGCTGCAGGCAGCAGGTGGCGTAGTGATTAAAAATTATACGTAGTAAACTGAAAAATTAAATACAAGTAGTGTCTTTTGAGAAGGGACCTAGCATTAGTTCAAGTAAATGTCCTTCAGTGTTAATGAGTGCAATGTAAAAATTGTGAGCTGTAAGTATCCTTGCTCCGTGATTACTCTTCCACCTTTGCAAACAGATGGCGCTCTTCAGCCTTATTTTGACCTTTCGGGATAATACAATCTCATAAGGAATGATAATATTTTTTTCAGAGGAGACTGTGACATCTGCGATAATGCAGGAACCTGTAAACTGTCAAAGTGTGAATACCTAAAAGGTCAATACCTAGTGACTAGCAGAAAAAATTCAGTGACTTATTTGACATATAGATCAGGTCAGATGATTTTTAAATTAATTCAGTAATAAAAAGGAAGAATGTCTATTGGGGTGCACCTGACTAAATTAATTTCATACATTTGAAGCATCATTGGGCGTTAAAGAACCTTCATTAATGGAAGTATTTTTTATTATTTGGTGGTTACTGAAGCGTTGTCTTGCACGTGTGGCTGTACAAAAATGTCAGCGTTAAATAGATTCTAACAGACTACAGCAATTTTTCAGAAGAATTTTACTAAACTAAACACTTTCTTTGTTATTGTATTCATAATAACACAAAACAAGCACAGCATAAATTGTAATTCTTGGTAGAAGTAGACGTCTAACATTCACAGACAATTAACAAACGTTCAAAATGTTTTATGCGTAGCAGGACATTTTTGATCAAGTTTAACAGTTGATATGATTGCGCTGAAGTCGCCACAAACATTTTTCATCGAAAATTCTTTGCTTAATGAGGTATGGACAGAGACAGGGCGTCTGTCCTATAAAACAAAGCATGCTGTGGATTTGTTGTGGTCTTTTCCGTGTAGAGACCTCCCACAGTGTCTGCATGACTGTTCCCATGATGCTCTTGGGTGATATTTTTCCTGCTCACACCTGTCAAACACAACATTTACAGGCCAGCTGAATTTAGCTAAATGTTTACCAGGGCGTCAACACCTAAATGGTCATTCATGTACTCCCTCTTTTTCCAAATAAGGCCTAGTCTCCACCCCATCTGCCACGTTTAGAAAATGTCCCCCCCATCATGCTGGGTGCGTGTAGCATGTGAGGGCATGCTGGGTCCGAGCGGCCTGAGAACAAAGCATTGGGCAAGAGTTCAGACCTTTTATTGCGCATATTGTCAAACAACAAAATAAATAACAAAAGAAACAACAAAACAAAGAACAGTGGGGGAGACTGAACACTACCAAAATTATCCAAACCTTGCTTCCACAGTCTTTACATTTGGCTCTCTCTCTCTCTCTCTCTCTCCAAATAGGCATATACGCAATATTGATTTTCTAATTTACTGGAAAAGAAAGTGTTTTTCGAATAAAATTTGGTATTTACAGATACAAGGAGTGAAAATACAATGGATACGAAACATACCAACATTACATACATAATATTTGAAAGGGTAAACGAAAAAAAGATTTTTACCATAGAAAAAAGAAAACACATACAACCGACAAACCTAGCATAAGTTATCTTGTTTCTGTCCATGGAGACGAATTCATATATGGTGCAGTTTATAAGTAAAAGTGTTTTTGTATATGTTAAATTTTTTGGGGTATATTTGGTTCCATTGGAGCCCATCATTTACCGAGACGCGTAGTCCAATATTTTTTCAGATGGTGACAGGTGAATCGGGCTTTTTTACGTTCCATTTTAAAGGTCAGTGGGTTGCAGCAAATTGTCTTGAATTAGACAAATTTGCTATAAATATCGTTTTGAATTTGTAGATGTGAACATGGTGAAACTTTGGATTGTTACTAACTTGTTACATTTAAATAAAATTAAAAATACATACATACTGGATGATGGCTAATAAAAACTATAGCATAGAAGGTATACTAAGTATAAACTAGTAACTAATTTGTGTATATAATTTTACAGGATCCGTACAATGTTTACTCAGATTTGATTTCCTGACCACATTGCACTGGAGGTACTGAATACTATCGACCAGCTAAATTAGTGTCCTGACAGATAAGTAAGCACTTACGGCCGTTTCCTGTCAGTTTTAACTCCGCGCCGTGTTTCACTTTTTAATCTCGGCGTCACTTCCTTTTCTTCCTCTGGTCTTCCACCTTCCTCACCGCGTGTGTTGTTTTCCAGTGTTCAGGTCAGTGTGGATCCATAAACAGCTCGATTTTCTACACAGTCACATCCAATACGGAGGGCACAAGGTAAATAAGAGTGGAGTTAATGTTAATGGTTCACAATAACCGATGATGAAGTAAATTCTGTTAAGTTTATTGGGGTTTGGCTTGGGAAGCAGGGTAACATGGGCCCCGAGGTCGGTTAGCTTACTAGCCGTTTTCCTTAGCTTTTTGCGTCAACGAATAAATACCTGAGTTTATATGTGTGATACGGAACGGTAGATTATCTTAGTGGCTAGCTTTGTTTTTGCCTACATTATTATGATCATATAATTTGAGTATGCCTTTTTATAATTTGAGAGAGTATATAGCTCTAACAAACATGAGCCGGTTTCACTCGAATTTCTTGCCGCTCGTCTGAAGAATTGCTAGTTACTAGTGATTATTTCTCTACTATCCTATATCAATGTGGAAATCGCGTTTGATCTACTAGTTGACATTGCTTTTAGTAATTGAAAGTAGCATAGTACCGATCAGGTGTCTATGGACCGAATGTAATGAAAAATAGTTATTGTCTGTCTTTAGTTAAGATACCCGGTTTTGTTTTGTTTGCCATTTTCTTCTCGTGAAAGTAATCGCTTTGAAGTATAAACGCCAAATTGTGTGTTCCTTTTTAGATGAAAGAGACGATAATGAACCAGGAGAAACTCGCCAAAATGCAGGCGCAAGTTCGCATCGGCGGAAAGGTAAGATCTATGCAAGGCCGGAAGTTTTGTCATATTATTAACACTTGTTTGTGAGCCTCCAATTGTATTTTGTGGACCGAGTGTGTTATTTTACTGTTTGTTACTTTGGTTTAAGAACAGCTCTTTTGCGAAAAATTAAACGTGTGAATAGGGCGCATTTTATAACTCGCTCGTTGATTGTATCGACAGGGCACGGCCCGCAGAAAGAAGAAGGTGGTACACAGAACGGCCACGGCAGATGACAAGAAACTCCAGTTCTCCTTGAAAAAACTTGGGGTTAATAACATCTCCGGTATTGAAGAGGTTAGTAAAAAAAATATGGTTTAGCCACTGCAGGTTTCGGTTGTCTTACAGCAGTGAGGGGTTCTCTACTGTAGGGATTTAAATGGGCATTTGATTGGTGAAGGGCATGGAAGCCACTTTGTGAATTATTGCATAGTTTTTTTGCTTTTGGATTCAAACAAGTAGCAGGTGTCTGTTTTAAGACTGGTGCATAACATATAAAATTATTTACTGATTTAAAAAGTACTGGTTAATGTTACAATTACTCAGTTCACTGCTATCTAGTGAATAGTTATAGATTACATTTGAAAATTAGAGGGCAAAAACTGCAGTGTAGCATGAGGAGGAAAATAATGGATATATTGGGTTAGGGTTGGTTATACTGTACTCGATAGACATGGGCGAAAGTGTCCAAAAGACACATTTTCTGCAATGTTCCGTTCAATTAGGGCTGGGCGATCAAACAATTACAATAATTATTGCAATATTTTCCTTGATATAAATATAACAAATGTTCGATAAAATAAATTTGAATCACGAACTGCCAAATGCCAATCATGTCGCAGGAATAGAGGTATACATTGCGCGAGTTAAGTTGCAAGGTGAGAGGCCTGCACGTCGTATTGTTTACAGACACAGTGGCTGGCTGGCTTGTAGTTGGAGTGGAATGAGCGACACTGAAGAAAATGCAGTGCCTATGAACAGCTCGAAGGACGAGGACATTGTCGACTAGAAACTGAAGAAAGGTCACTCACTTTATTCAGTCATTACACAACAAGACTCACTTTAGTTACAATTCAGATTAAAGCTATTGGATGATACTTTGACTAAAATTTTACTGCCAAGTCAGACATTAGAAAAATTCAATGTATTAGCATTAGAGCTATTCAACATATTTTCCTTCTCTTTGCAACGGCAATTATTTAAATCTAATTAAAAGACATACTTTTGATGTAGAGCTCACTAATAACAAATTAACATTCCCGGTTCAATGGAAAATCATAGATACATTCATGTTTTGAAATTTCTGATATCTTACTGAGCATTCAATATAGCTGGTATCAGTCTTAGTGTAAATGCCCTTCCTTCGTGACAAATAATTAAGTGACGGTATTAAACCAGCACTCCCACTAGGTCTTGAAGAATACTTGCCACGTGGGTTTGTTAAGCAAAGTCTAAGAGCAGTGAAAGTACACAGAAGGGCAAAGCAGCCGAGGTGAACGGAGACCTCAGACTGCAAGAAGCCAAAACAGTGGAGTTGGCAACACGGCTAAGTCTGTTAAGATATTTATTTTGTTGAGGAAAAAGGATTTTACTCATGCATATTTTAAATTTGAATCGTTTTGAATGTTCTACCTCAGATTTGTCAAATGATCCACTGTTTGGCAAGTGTTTGTCATGTTCTGACCATAAATAGTTTAAAACTACAATTAACCATCTGGTTTCTTCAACTTTCACTCGGGAGCACAAATCGGCCTTTAAATTGGAAAGAAATAATGATTTGACGTTTGTGATAATTATCGATATTGACTGATATGCCAATCTTTATCGTGATAACATTTTTGGCCATATCGCCCGGCCCTACGTTCAGTCATGTGGCACCTTTGCTTATGGTCTCCTTAGTGTAAATGTTTTTACTATAATGTATATTTTATGCATAACTGATGGTTGGTAACAGACCAGACTCTGACAAAGAAATAAAGCATTGTTAATAAAGATGTGGTGAATTTGTTTGCCTAACTGAAAGCTTGTTTTAGTTCTGTTTTACCCTTTAATTGTTCTTTGGTTGGGAAATTTTACCTTGTGTTTTGTGTGTATTTCAGTCACTATTTTAGAGAGAACCCTACAATCAGTTTAACCTTCAACGTAGTGGATATGGTTAGGGCCATCCATTCCACCCTTTAAGCATCCCGCCTTCCTCGGCTTGCAGGTGAACATGTTCATGAGCCAGGGCACAGTGATCCACTTCAACAACCCCAAGGTTCAGGCATCGCTGGCTGCCAACACCTTCACCATCACGGGCCATGCCGAGACCAAGCAGCTGACTGAGATGCTGCCAGGAATCCTCAACCAGCTGGGTGCCGACAGCCTAACCAGCCTCAGAAGACTGGCAGAGGCCCTGCCCAAACAGGGTGAGCGAGATGGGTCACGGGTAACACTTGTAGATCTGAAAGTGATGTTTTGTTGAGTCTATTTTTATGTTGGTAAATGCTTAAAAAAAAAACAAGACTACGAAGATAAAGCGTGAAAGAATCAAACTGCAGGAAAGCCATTTTGCCTATAGTCACATCCCTATAAATGTTTTTTGCTGAAGTTGGTGCGATCACATTCAGGTACAGATATGCCTGTGGTCAGAGAGTGTCGTGGTTCCCACTTCGACAGTGATTGTTTTTAGTCTTTTCCGTAAAAACTGTAGTTAGGAGACAGAGACTTGGTTCTTCAGGAAATGAAGACTTTTATTACGTAAACGCAACAGAAGCCGTGGTGTCCGCGGAACAACCAAACGAACACCCACGGCACACAGCTTTTTGTACAATTCAAACATACCCGCCCTTCCTCTAATGGGAGGTGGCCACAGCATCATCGCAATATTTTACTGCGCGCTATTGGTCAAAACTTTTACCCTCCTGTCACTTTTGGCTCTCAGGGAAACCATTGTGGTTACCTCCTTGTCCCTAGGTAGTTCTGTCTTCACCCAATTCCTGTTTGTTGGAATTGGCGAACAACTGTGGTTTTATTGCAGTTCCAGCAACAGAGTACCTTCCAAACCATAACAACATTCCATCAGATAACCCATCATCCCACCATATAATCGCCCAACAAACCATGTTTTTTGCTGTAACCACATTCCGTCAGATGAGCAATTAACCCAGTGGAACCACCATAAGAGCTATCCATCAAATTTCTAATTTCTGTTTTCTAAATCGGGAAATAATGGCAATATACTCTAGAATAAAACGCACATTGTTTTCAGTGGCATGATTCTGCTCTGATTTAAAATGATTCATGGTTAGCTGTAAATTTTAAAGCTTATCCCACAAACACGGGTTGTACTGAGTAAATGGGAAGAAATTGACATGACTTGATGTGAAATAAATTTAATGTGCAATTTAAGTTGGTCGGAAGCAGGCACAAGACTGCGATATGCTGACCCAGTAACACAGCTGCTACGCTAAATGATGAAGTAATACATGCTGACATTCTTATTCCATAACAGCTGGAGATGCACCCCTGGCTGCTGGTGAGGAAGAGGATGACGATGTTCCAGGTGATGAATCAAACCTATCAATCTGATGAATGCAATCAATTTACATTTGATCAATAGGTTTTTTTTTTTTTTTTAAAGGATTTTGAATATGTACTAGTAGAAGGGACGGGATAATCGCACAGTAGTACATAAGCATGAACCACATGGTAAATGCAGTAAATTAGATTTACCTATTGAAAATAATAACTTTGTATGTTTGTTTCCAGACCTTGTGGGGAATTTTGACGAGGCATCAAAAGATGAAGCAAATTAGACATCCCGGATTTACATTCACAACTTGACCCCGTGTTGTGGCACTGCTGTTTTGTCATCCAATTTCTAACTAGTTTTTTGGTATTGATCCCTTGTACAAACCTGTACATCATTCACAACTCTCACATTCTGGAGTCCTTGTACTTTTACTGAATGCAGTATTTTTGAAGCCTGGTTGAAATGAATGTCTGGAATAAACATTTGCATTTAAGAGCTGCTTATTAAAGGTATCGATGGTTATGCCTTTTCTCAAATTTCTGTATTGACTTTGCCTCAAATTAGCTGCCTTGTAGGGAAGTGCCAAATCTAACTGCAGCACTTTTTATTTTGGATTTGATACGGTCTATCCAGTGACCTGGAAAACAGGTAACCAGTACCACGTCTTACAGGTAGCTTGTGTATGTGATTCTTGGGGTAACGTGCACGGTGGATTATACATTCCCTTGGTAATAACAAGATTAGAGTGAATTGGGTGTGGGCCCAAGGTCAGTCTGGAGGAATGTTGGGTTTTAAACCCACTCTGGTGTCAGGGTATACTTGCCAGGGTGTGGCCCACGCTCAGAGGCCGATGGTAACGGGGTGGGGTCTTTTCCTCACTCTGAATGGTGGCCTGCTTCAGACCACCCTAAACCCTACATAAGGGGTACGTTGGTGTCAGTTCAAACCGTTTTAAGTGCAGGACCAGGATCCTGTATAGTGGATGAAACAGAGAGTGAATTGGCCATTAAATGTGTGTACATAGATATAGTGAAAGAAAACTGTACAATGGTAGACTGATTTGTAATAAGGACTTAGCAATGGTATGGTCATGTGTGGCTTTTAATGAAGGCTATGAATGCACCCCTGCCCTACCTGCAGTAACTGCGTGATGCTGTCGCGTCAGCGTGAACTAACATCCGTGAGGAACGTATTTTGTAGAAACCTAGCCCTGAAGAATTCAGCCTGTTCTGAAGGCAAAGGGGGTACCTGGTATTAGATGGGTATACCTAATAAACATTGTACACAAGATCTGACAACTCACAGAGGTAATGTTTTGAAAGTGTATGAGAGGATTGCCTGGTGAACTCCCTCAGAGTTCTGTAACCGCACACAGACATTTTGCATGGAGCTGCCTCCGTCAGAGTCATTACAGTGTTTAACTTTCACGTGAGCGGAGGCTGATATGGTGCCCTTAAGCGCGTAGAGCAGAATCCTCTTCTCCAGGGAGTCCCTAAACCGAGCAGCCAGAAGATCTGCAAAGCACCTGCATGGAGGAGACAGAGGGAATGACTGACTCATCTTTACATGAGGGATATGCTTTTATCTCCTACAGTCTGTAGTGTTGCTGGCAGAGGGATTAAGTCAAAAAGTGCACACTCTTACAGCTGCTACAGTGTGTTACAGGTGGTCGGGTGGTCTTCAGTACCTGAGAAAACTGGCCTCAAGGACCGGTCTCCAGAGCACAGATTTCTTGGCAGAAAGAAGGCAGGCTGAAGAGACTCTGCAAGGGGGCAGTCACGTAACACGTCTGCCCAGGATTGGGTAACCTGGTGGAACAGAGACGCAGAATTAACCTTGACTGGCAGGCAGACCCCAAAAACCCAACCACACAACACGGTGCGATACCAAGCCCATTCCCAGTTATCCAGGCCATCCCACTACACGTGGTGCAAGATAACACCCCAGGACAGAGGCACAGAAACCGTTTTTTGTTAATTGGAAAAAAATGGGAATTGCTAAAGGGGACAGTTACTTGATAATCAGTGCTAGGAGAGAGACTAGGATCAGGCTGGTGCTTGCTGCAGGAAGAAGAATAGGGACTTATTTTACTGTGGCTCCAGCAGACAGCTAGCAGTTAGCACAGAGTGTCCGCTCTTCTCTTACAAGCCTGATGGCATCTTCCGTGTTGTCCATGCTGGTGACTCCATCATCTACATAGAAGTTCTTTATTACAAACTGCGCTCCGAGAGGGTACCTTTCACTGTACTGCTGAGCAAGGTGTTTCAACCCGTAGTTGGTGCATGCAGGGGACCAAGTCGCCCCAAAAAGATGCACTTTCATGCGAAATGTCTCTGGGTTTCTGTCAAGATCTTTCCACCAGAGGAAACGCAGATAGTCTCGGTCATGTTCGTCAATGTGGAATTAGTGGAACATTTTTTCCACATCACACATTAGTGCTACGGGGTGCTGGCGGAACCTAATGAGAATACCATTCAGATTGTTGATCAAGTCAGGTCCCTGAAGGAGGTGATCATTTAGGCATGTGCCCTCATATTTTGCTGAGCAGTCAAATACTACACGTAGCTTTCCAGGCTTCTTTGAATGATATACGCCATGATGAGGCAAGTACCAGGTCTCTCCCTGGAGCATCTTATTTCTTAACAGCGTCCGTTTCAGGTGGATGAATCTGACCATGGTGAGCTGAGTGTTTTACGGGTACGGGTCTTTCCTTAAATGGAAGAGGCATTTCGTAATGGCCGTGTCTATTTTTCTTTATGCTTTCCTTCATTTTATTTAGAAAAAGGATGTCATCTTGTGACACTTTCTTACAGTCTTCACTAGTGTCTAAAATCAGTCTCTAATATTCAAAAGACATCGGTTGGGGTGACTGGGGGAAGTTCTTTTACTACCAGACGGTGACACACACTACTGCCCTGAGTCACATCAAGGCGTGGTGGCGAATGCCCGACAATGCTCCATCCTAGATCTGTTAGTATGCCATAGGGATCCTCGTCTTCTCCCACAATCACTTTCCTGGGAGCCATCGCTCTTGAGCAGTTGTAGCCTATCAACAGACCAATCTCACAGTTTTGAAGTGGCGGGATTTCATTTGCGATGACTGCAAGATGACTCCAGCACTTAGCAGTTTCAGTCTGGAAGTTTCTGAACAAGTTTCTGGTTTTCCTGGCAGTCATTCAAAATATTTAGACCCTTAACATGGGGCATAGCATCTTGGCAAGCATTCAGAAAATCTGAAAATTCTCTCAGACTGATAGCATCCCTTGAATTGATTCTAGACCAGTTAACGAGTCCTTCTCTGAAAGCCTTTTGTATGGTGAATGGTTGTCCATAGCGTCACGATAAGCCTCTTCATCGTTTCTGTACAAGGTGCCCTCTAGAGCATTTCGTGTTGCCCAACTCACGTATTTTTTCAGATAGAAGAGTTTGTCAGCAGCAGAGATGCCCTTCTTATCGATAAGTGCCATGAATGAGGATTTTCACTCTACAAACTGCATTGAGTCACCTGTAAACACCGATGGCTCTGGCGCAGGAAGTCAGCTTAGGGCTATGCTATCTTGAAAGGCTTGTGCCAGGGAGGGCACACCCACGGCTGATGATTTGTTTACAGTGTAAGGGTTTTGTTCAGCTGTAATTGATTCTACGTTTGGTTCCATTTTAACATTGTAGAGTAGGGGATTAATAAAGGATAGGGCATTATTTTCTCTTTTCGTCTCTTCTGTATAAACATGCAGTCTAGCTTGAGCTGCCTTAATGTCCTTTTCAGCCTGTAATCTTTCTAGTTATAATATTTGCGTTTCAAGAGCTCTTTTGTGTTGTTCTTCTAACTGTTGTATTTTATCTTTATGTTTCCTTTCTTTTAACAGTACTCTATATGCAGCTTCTCTTGCCGCAACCTCTGCGGCTGCATCTGCACGTTTTGTTGCTAAGCAAGATGAAGAAGAGTGCTGACTAGGTTCACGGCTCACTTGAGAAACAGTGGACCCATAGATGGAATGCGCAGTTACACTCAAGCAACGCACACAGGCGGTTTCTCTCTCTCTCCGTATCAAACTCATCAATGCCAGCAATCCTCTCATGGGCAATCTTGATAATATCTGCAGTCACAGCTTCACACGC
>JAOYSI010005366.1:3213-13598 GCA_025775065.1 Hiodon alosoides
GTGAGCGAGGCTACTAAACAGGCCTGCTTGCTTACCATAACCCCAACCCAACAACCAGATTGGTGAGCGAGGCTACCGCCTCACACAGCTGCCTGAAATGCCGGTGCTGGAACTTAACCAGATTGATTTTTTTCATCTATTTGTTAAGGAAATATGTTTAGTACCATGTCAGAAATTTTATGAGCTTAGTTAAATTAAGGGAACATGCTTTATGCAATGATAAGTCATTAAAGAAGTAGATAAAATTCTCCTTTCTAAACTCATTTAATGCCCAAACGCAGATATGGGTTTTTTAATAAAAGAGTGATTTTAATAGCAGAATTGGGGGTGAGGGAAATTAAAATGAGTTAATTAATTTTCAAGCTTTGGACGCTGTCCCTGATACAATACGATGCGTTAAATGTAATAAGGACCTTTATTAGTCCTCAATCTCCAGTAAAACGTCTTGTTATAAAATGTCAGCGTCAGTTTCTTGTGCCTAATTAATAGGACTTGGTAGCAGATTTCACAGGGTTCCTGCACACGGTTGGAAATGTTATTAATGCAAAAATGAGCAAACAAACACAAAAAACGGACAGCTAAGTGCTTTGATTGCTCATTTCACAGGATCGCCAAATAGAGCCTCGTTATCTTTCAAAACTTTTTATTCATTTTTAATGCATGCATAAAATGTTGTTTAATATTTTTTGTGGAAATGTTTTTTTTTTTCTTTTCACACAGTAGCACAGAAAAAAAAAAGGAATACGGTATAATCACAAATGTTAACATAGTGGGACATATTTAACATATTGTCTAATTTTTTTATATAAAAATAATTTACAATAATATACAATCCACACGTCTGGCAACCTCTGGTAGAAAAACAAAAACAAACTCTGATTCTCAACCAAGAGGTCCCAGTTAATGTAAAAATAAGGGTAATGATGACATACAAAAAACACGTAATCATGGCGTTTCTGATTGTCTTTGGTTAGATTTTTTTTTTTCAAAGCAGAAGTGGTTAGTTTTAACGGCTAAAATATAACTAAAATTCCAACCTGTTTCAAAAATCACGAGAACTGTAGTGGGCCCCCAAACACAGATGTCTAGCAGAAGTAGGGAAATCCACCGTACAACTGTCCAGCCGTCAAGTCCAGGAGGAACTCATTGTGACTGTCTGATAGGACTAGTAAGGAACACGAAAACGATACTCTCAAGTAGATTGTTTACATGTTACTCAAAGTTTCTAAGATGGCGCACGTCATTGAGTACAGTTACAGAATACAGTAGTAACAGGAAGTGTGGCATACGCTTCATTATCGAAAATGTGTGTGCAGAGGTACCTGACCAGACAGAGATACTCAAGGCTCGTAGTGTCCGCCAAGTCTCGAGCCACTTTCACACCTGGAATCACCAGCCGATATAATATCCGATCATTTTCCGTGAGATCTGACGCCCGTCTGACAGGTTACCAAGTTACACAGGATGTCTCTCCAGCCTAAGCAATCCATTGACCATTAACATAGACAGTAAAACGGCATCATTTGGATGCATGTGTTTGCTTCCTGTTTTGTAATCACCGGGTTGGGTCACATTAATTTTTGGTACAAAATACCACAAGCAACGAAGCGAGTGATCATTGCCCACGGTAGTCCCCAGACGGGTCTGGCTGCAGGCAGTCTGTGATGAGGGCGTGGTGTGATCGCAAATCGTCTGCGATCACAGGCGTTGGAATCGCTGCACAAAAACCGTTCCAACACACAAAGCCTTTGATCATCAAGCAACAAAGTCACCAGTATTGTGAGGGGGGTTGACACAGCAAAAAAACACAAAAAAAACATTTTGTGTATATATATATATATATAGTGTCATTTTATTTGTTTATTTTCTTTTTTTAAATCTTGGCTGGTAGTTTTGGCCAGTCTGATAACTCAATGTCAATGGCGCCAGTTGTCGGAATAAACTGCTCTCATTCACGGCTGGTGATATTTCTGATCTGAATTTGGGATAGGCGGCAGCCACGAGTGAGGGAGACTGAGGAAAAAAACGTGAGGCACTTCCCAAAACATAAGGGTTTTATTAATGTATCAGGCGGCTTTTAAAATGGCAGAATCCTCTTAGTCCAGCCTTCGGAGAACAGGCCACAGCCTCTCCCAGCCGTGCCAGCCTTGTTGGAATTATTGCCCTACTTTATCACAAATACTTTACACTTTATACTTTAATATATACATATGAAACCCCTTTTTAAGACCCCCACTTATGCAGGGGAAATGTTCAAGCAACCTCGTCTTCAGGTCCAATCCGGGTTACTGCATCTCCTCTGCCGGCCCACTGAGTATTTACAGTATTGTTCCCCTACAGTACTCTCACACCCGCACACTTCATTTAGACTTTTGGCTCCTCCTTTCCTGGTTGCCCCGTTGAACGTTTCTGCCCAGGAGAATCTACTGAGTCCTGAAAGAAGGTACGGACGATGATGCAACCCCAGTCGTGTGAAAGAAGAAGAGTAAAGACCACAATAGGTATTGTGACAGCAAGATAAAAAATATTAATAATTCATCGTGAACGACAATGTTTAATAAACCTGTGTTTACACAGAGAAGACGGCGTTTACTCTGTTTTAGAGGCATCTTGACCTCACAATACAGTAATGTGTTTCGGGCTTTGTTCTTCCCTCCACAAAATGTACACGAAAGTATGAATAGACACAGATTGCCCTATTACAAACAAAACCAGGCTTAATGTGACCGCTTGGCAAGATTGAAACTGGCGCCAGCAAAGCAACTGGTGGACAGCATTTGAATGATCAGAGTAGCATAATCAATGTAAAAAAACAACAGAGGAGAAAATGGTTCCCGACCGAAGCGCAGACCTTTTTTTCCCACACAGCGCATGTGGAGGAAACGTTGGAGAGAAATCACGCGGAGACGTACGAAACGTGAGCAGACTCCGCCGCTCCTGTGGGCCCTGGCTCGCGGGAACGGTACGGACCTACGTTGCCGTCAGGTCAACAGCTGAGTGAAGAAACGGTGGTTTGTAAGAATAAAAAAAGGGCACTTTGTAAAAAACCACGGCTGCACGCTGTCCTGTTTTTTCAATCGGAGCCAGGGCAGGATCTTCGATTTGGGTTTTCTTTTTTCCCCACTTAACCCCTATGTTGTCTGCAAGGCTGGTTAGGAATACCTGTCCTCGTCTCCGTACATGTCTGCCAGTTTTCTAAAGCGAGGCCCCCACTCGCTGAGGTAATTGTAGTCCTGGTCCTGATCCGAGCTGGCGGACCCCAGCGAGCTCAGCGACTCGGCCACAGAACCGGTCCCCTCGTAGGCGTAGGTAGCTAGCGAGTCGTATGGCGGCGCTGCCGGGTTCTGGTCACTCTCCTGGACCCTTTGGTTGATGAAGTGCCGCACGTCGGCGTTGTCCCGAAAGAGGGCCGCGCTCTGGCGGGGCGGGGGGCCCAGCGCCTCGGGCAGGATGTCCCGTCGTTTTGCGTTCTCCTCCACGGTCTCCGGGTGGCGCAGCGCCCCGATGTCGAAGGCCTGCGTGTCCTCCTCCCCGCCCCCCTCGTCGTTGTAGCTGATGATATTGTCCCTCACGTCCTCCTTGGAGATGATCAAAGGTTCCTTCTTCTTCTGCCTCCGAAGGGCTGCAAACAGCACCACGATCACTGAGATAAGAGAGAATATGACAGAGAATTAAAGATGTTTGCTTTTAATATTTCTGGAATCATGTGCACTCAGTACTGAATAATGCCAGGAGAAATCTGTGAGACTAACTGTGAGACTAACTTGCAATATGTTGGAATATTATTATTAGAGTTGTAGTAATAATCGTCAATGCAATGCAACTTTTCGTTGAGAAAAATATTGCTATTCCGATAAATAGAATGTAGGGACATGTACAAAGAATGTGCACAATGAACACATCTGCCAAGTCTGTTTTGAAGAACGAGTCAGTCCCTCTGGATAAGAGTGTTGGCTAAATAATAATGGTGAATAAGAAAAATCAGAAAAACTAACTCCAGGCCCAGGAAAAATGTAAATGTTGCCTATCACGGACAGCACACTGCAATGTTGTGGCAGGGTAACACAGTCATTGTTTAGAGGCGTTTATGTTTGTGTTTAATTGGCAGCCTGGGGGTGGACTCACTGAGGAGGATGACGATGCAGAGGAGGATGGCCACCAGCGCCCCCGTGCTGAGGCCGGCGGGGTGTGTCAGTGCCTCGGCGTTGCACAGCTCCATACTGCCGTTCCGGCCACAGGCGCACACGCGGACGGTCAGCGTGCTGGTGCTGCTCTGTACGGGGTAATCTCCGTCCGAGATCACCACCGGGACCAAGTAGCTGCTCTTCTGCTGGCGACTAAAACCACTGGACCTTGTTAGGATGATCCCAGCGGTGTTATCTACAAAACAATTGAATGAATGGCCTCGTCAAACCTCCACACTGCTGCCGTAGCCTCAAGCAGAGGACTTCACCTGAATTGCTTCAGCATCCTGCTGTACAAATGAATAAAGTGTAAAACGATCAGCTGTACAACAGCACATGAACCTCTCAGTGCCTTCAAATGCCCCGGAGGCCGGCTGCTCACCTCCGTTGTCTCTGATGGTGAAGTTGCCTTTCGTCAAGCCTTCTGGAGCCAGCCTGAAGGAAAACCGGTGCCCACCAGCAGGGTCGTCTGAGTCTGTGGCACTAACCGTCTGTATTCTCTGAGTCAACGGCACAGACCGAGCAGAAAGAGAAGTCAATGTTTCCGGCTGGGGTTCTGCAGAATTTATAGCAGTATACTGCCCTGCACCTTGGGTGGTGTTTTCTGTTCACTAATCAGTCTCATTATGATTTATACTATATAAAGATAAATATGTATAATAAAATAAAGAATAAAGATAGAATGCTGACAGTGGCCAGATGAGGTTAATACTTGATCTTGGAAGAAATTTAAAAAAAGTTTTTAAGGCTTTTTAAGGGGTTCTTCTAGCGGATAATTAGGTTTTAAACACCTGCTGAAGGTCCTCTGAAAGAAAAAAGGATTTTTGTATGTGCATTTAATGAATGGAACCAGCTAGTACGAAGCTTCCAGAATAATATAATTGATCAAAATTAAACAGTAAATGTCATTTCGAAACCATTTGATTTCATTGTATATGCCATTTTTTGACAGCCTTATAGTAATTTAATCATTAATTAAATTTGGAATAACCAATTATTTTTTTTACCATATTTCCTCCCAATACGGAACAGCTAATTGTGCTTACGCACCTCAGCTCTTCGCTATGACTAGTCTCCTACAATACAAGTTGTCTTTGAGCCATCTGTCATTTCTCTAACTTGTGGGCTACTCAAACTGAACAAGAGGTTCAGTGCCAACTGGCCAGGAGGCTTGTCCCTCTCAGTGATACTACGAGTCCATAGGCGCCTGGGAAGCCAGTAGGAGAGGGAAACCCTGCAGAAACCCACTCCAGCCCGAAAGTCGCTCTGTCAATGGTGCACCACCGCTGTACTCTCCCCTTCTTAATCAGCGAAGCAATTAAACTCTAGCTTATACGGCTCTGTCAGTGTTCGGCCAAGCGTATTCGCCGACTACGCCACTCCGAAGCCTGCCTTATAATTATGTCAAAATTACAGTAAAAAAAAATGTATGAAAGCAAAGTCACAAGCATTAAAGAAAACCAACAGCAACCATTAGCTTTCTCATATTGCCTTTTGGTCTGTACCTGTCCGGCCCTGGCATTCTCACAGACGAATGCCTCGTAGAAAGTGGCAAACGTGGGCGCGTTGTCGTTGATGTCCAGCACCCTGATGTGAACCGGAACTCGACTCATCTGGCGGAGGTTGTCTTCAGGAGGAAAGAAAACAACACGGTCATGAACTCCGATCAGGTCGTACTATTATTGGAAGGTAGAGGGGCAATATAAGCTTCAATTTAATTCTGTCATTTCACAAGTAATTGATAAATGTCATCATTTAACATAAACACAGTTATTTGTAAGTTTTTCAAAATCCTCTTCCATAAGCTGCATCGATACCAGGGGTGGAAAAAAGTTAAATTTTTATCAGGTTAGACTTGCTTAAAGGAGAACTCCCAAATGAGAAATTATGCGTAATATGTAGCAAGGCATCTATATTCCAGCGTTGTTTGTCTTTTGATAAATTGTACGTACAGAGCTGAAGTTTCCCCTCAAGTAAAATGGTTTCTTTTCCACAGAAGAGCAAGAGCAACACCTCATTTATCATAATTAAAAATAGAAACATATAGATTTTCCATGGAAAACAATATACAGTGAGAAAATATATACGATAGCCAAGGTCTGTCATGTGTATGACCAGTAAAACAGAACAAAGGGGATTATTGGGATACAAATGCCGTGCTTTGGAAGCCATCTGGAATAGGGGCATTTAATCCACGTGCTTACCGGACTCCACCGCGATCACTGTGATGTTATGCCAGGCAGCTGCCTCACGATCCAGTGGTCGCACGGCAAATATGGATCCATTTCCTGGGTGGATGTTGAAATTCATGTCCAGATCTGTGAGACGATCAATCGAGTACCTGCAAATGTGATGAAGTATACAAATATATAACTCGGGTAACCTTTTAGCGCAAACCCGATACAATCCCATATTAAAACATGAAAAAATAATTTTTTTAATTAACTTGATACCAAAAAAAAACCATTTCCATTTTAGGTAGCTGTGAATATAAATTCTGCTGTTTGTTCAGAACCAATAACAATAACCAGTACAATAACCAGCAATTATTACTGGTTTGCATCACTATATTCACGACTGGTTACATACATCTAAAACTTCAAGACTGTCCTTCCTGCATCAGGTAGCAATGATGGCATTATTAGTGAAGCCTTTACCCTGATGTTACTGATTAATCAATAAATGCTTAATTACTTTCAATGGTAGGTACTGCCCTTTTAAAACAACCCAATGTCAACAAGGATGGTGATGATGAAGAAGGAGATGATGAAGCTAATAATAATTAAAAGCATAATAATGGATTTGATTTCACACATTTAAAGTTGTTCACATGTAAAATAATAATCAATGAATTTTAAAAATATATAAAAATTCAAAAATACCCATGTTGGAGCAAAGTCAGTTAAATCATTTGTCCTCAGCTCTGTATCTAACAGGGAGCCACTCCAGTTGTTGGAGATAAGGGGTTATGTGATGGGTTATATGAGAGGAGTCCGGAAGAACAGTTATGGAGATGCTGCAGTCTGTCAAGCAGATTAAACGGTAGACCTGACAGGAGGGCATTGCAGTAGTCTAGTTAAGATGCAAAGGAGGCATTTGTTTTTTTCAGCATTGGAAAAAGATGAAGAAGCGTCTAATCCGTGAGATGTTTCTCAGGTGATAGAAACTCTGACGTTTTCTGACGTGATTAACATGGCCCTCAGGTGGCAATGAAGAACCTAGGAGAATTTCTAGATTCTTGAAAACAAGGGAGATGCCAATTTTGATGGCATAAGTTAAGAGCCAAAAATCTTTAGATTTAGTTAAAAAGGGACCAGACTATTCTCTTGTCACAGTTAAGCATCAAAACATTTCTGTGCGTCCAACGTTTAATGTCCAGCTGGCAATCACTCAACTGGGTCAGAGCAGAATAGTTTTCTGGCTCGGCCTTGATATAAATTTGTGTATCTTCACCATGTAAACTCTGGGCTTGCTGCTGTATAACTTTACCCAACATTAGAATGTAGATGCTGAGCAGGAGAGGGCCGAGGACTGATCCCTGGGGAACTACATGCAAAACCAGAGCTGTATCCGAGTATTGACTGGAGGTTAAATATGATACAAACCACCAGAGAACTGTACCAGACTGATTGATATAACACTGGAGACGCTCCGGCATCATACTATGATTGACAGCTTCAAACGCAGCACCGAGATCTAAGAGCCAGCCAGCATCTCCAGACATCAAGAGATCATTGCTTCCTGAGACCTGACTGGGAAGTACCAAATACCACTGAAGGTGTATAAAAACAACACGCTCAAGTACTTTTCTTAAGAAAGGGAGGCTGGATGTATTTATTTACTAGGTCAAGTCCTGGTCATTTAAGCAGGGGAGTGTTTAAGACAATTTTTAGGTGGTGGGACACAATCTCTTGCATGTGACATATTGATGATATTGAGATATAAAGTCAAAGGGCAGAGTTTCGACAGGCATATTTTAACCAGCGTGGCTGCCATTGGACCTAGGTTATATGTAGCTAGTCGCGCGTCACTTATTATCTTATAGACAAACTCAGTGTCCACAGTGGTGAAATCATTTACTCTACTTGACCTATCTGGGGAATGATGAAGGGTTCTGGTGGAATATGGGTAGAGATGGGATTTGAACGTAGAAATTTATTCATATAACCTATTTTGTTTTCGGAAAAAATGTGGAATTTGTTTTATTGTAAAGGTGAAGGATTTAGCAGCAGGCTTCCATGACATTTTGATGATAGAGAAAAGGACCTTGGAGTTCTTCCTGTCACTCTCACTAATATTGGAGAACATAATGTTCTACCGAATTCAATACTGCTCTGTATTCCAACACGTGCTGGTCAAACATCTGAGCACAGGCAGCAAAAAAAGGATTTCTCATACTAATGTTCTAAGCGGCGAAATTTTCAATATGCGCAGTTCTTTGGTATACCGAGGTACAGAGTGTCTGAAGGAAGCACCTAGAGTCTTCAGTTGGCCTATATCATCAAGTATAGCTGAAAAAGCATTACTACCATTGCTGTGGGCAATGAAACATAGGAAGCAATCTCCAATGTCTCAAGTATATGATTGGGATTGATTGATTGCACATTCTGGAAAGATACAGTAAGCCCCTTAACAGAGGGTGGAAGAGTGAGGAATAAGACCATCTAAAACTAAATTTTGCAGATTTTGACAGCTGCAAAGTAAGTACAAAGTAACTAAGTTTACATATAAAAATAACATTAAAACATTAATTTTTAAAAGTATAATTTTGTTTACATGAAGCCGAGAAACAGCTGCAGACTTAAAAACATGGTGTAAATGACGACAGTGACGATAACGGGGACGATGACGCTGATTGAGCACGGACAAATGCAAAAAACCTATCCCTCTATCTGACCTCTGTCTTTGCTAACTCTGCAGTGAAAAAGTTAGCCAACCGGTGGGTCCTGGCGCTTACATACCTGACTGGACTGTGGCGCTGGTCAGGGTCGGCAGCGCTCACAGACCCTACGGCTGTGCCGGCGGCGCTCTCCTCCTTCACCTCCATGATGTAGCTGGGCCGCTCAAAGACCGGGGGTTCGTCCACGTCCTCAACCACCACCCTCACCGTGGCTGCGTCCTTGAAGGACGTCGCTGAGAGGAAGCGGGGGTCTGGGTGCGCATCTTCCACCTTGACCGCCAGTGTGTAGGTCTTCTTCTTCTCGTAATCCAGCGCCTGAGGATTGCAGGAGAGGGGAACCTTCAGTCAGCCCATTCAAACTAACCTTTACCGAATCGTTTCGTGCGGGATTGTGGGATTACCCATTCATTTACTGAGGGACATTTGACTGAACTCTTCTGCAACTCACCTGTAACACCTTTTTCTATGGGGGGGGTGTTAAAAGATAATACTATTCCAGTGCCTCAGCAGCATTCATTTGTACCAACACACAAAGATAGTCAATGCAAGACCTGGTCATGTAGCCATGACAGTGGTCTGAGACCATCCAGCCCTACTAAAAACAAACCTCAGCCAACTAGGCTCGGCATGCCAGAGGTGGCATGACAGCAGGAATAGTTCTTCTCATCCAGAAATTTCAGACAAAACGCATCATCTATCACTGTCCCCGCAAGGACTATATGTAGGACTAAATAGATAGCTTTTTTATCTAGATTTAGACATTTTTGGAAGGCAATTGCCTAATTGTGGGGCTCTGTGTGCAAAGGCTCTTCCCCCTGACTTTAGCCACTGGTACACATAAACACAGAATCCTGCGAGTGAAGTAATCTGGTGGGTTACTCGGGACTATAAGATCTGTAAGATATGTAGGTGTTAATCCATTCACAGCCTTAGTTAGCAGAGTGGGCTGTAGTAATGAAGATACAATTGAAAAAAAGACTACCTTACGGCCGGTCACAATGCCTTCCTGGGTGTTCTGGTCTGTCACCATTTCGAAGACGTCCAGGCCGTCTCCGGCAACGATGCTGTACTTCATTTCCGCGTTTCTGCCAACGTCGGCATCGATGGCTTTTATCCGCCCAACCAGTGCCCCGGGCTCGGAGGATTCTGGGATGCTGAACTGATAAATTCCTGGACCGCAAACACACACACACACATATTTCACTCTTTATTCAGGCAATAATGCACTTGACTGAAAGGCCTCCCTGGTTGCAGAAGTTGGATCGTTGCAGATGCTAAAACTCTTGAAGTGGCTGGCATTG
>JAOYSI010005369.1:0-13596 GCA_025775065.1 Hiodon alosoides
TGTGTGTGTGTGTGTGTGTGTGTGTGTGTGTGTGTGTGTGTGTGTGTGTGTGTGTGTGTGTGTGTGTGTGTGTCATAGAGCGCTACATCTCCACTTTTATTGGCTGTGCCTTGACCATCTGTGGAACCTACCTGTTTGTCACGTTCGGGCCCAACTCGCACGAGAAGCTGAACTCCGAAAATCTTGTTAAGCAAGTCATAGGTTGGCCTTTTCTTTTGTACATGGTAAGACATTAATTTTTTCTTATTGCTATAGCACTGTAAACATTACACAGGAGAGCTTCATATGTGCAGATGAAAGGTTAACCCGACTTCATCATGTGTTTATTTCCCTTTTGCAGCTCCTGGAAACGATAGCTTTCTGTGTGTTGCTGTACTTTTATAAGCAACGGAATGCCAACTACCTTGTTGTGATCGTTTTGTTAATAGCGCTGCTTGGTAAGTTTAGCAGTAATTAATAATTTAATTTTTGCAAGTTATTTCGATAAATGGGTTCGAAAGATATTTAGATGGTTCGATGGAAGCAGGAGAGTCATTTTGCAAAAAATATGCGAGTGATCGGGGAGTACCAAAGGAATAATCCTATACTCAAAATTAGCCGGTTGTGAAATTCATTTTCTTCCTTTTGAGAGGTGAATTGGCCGGAAGATCCAACCACTTTGACGGAATATAATGTGTTCAAGTCCTCTCTTTTGAAAGATAAAGTCCTAGGTCAGGGCAGCCGGGTAATCAGCCAAAATCAAGTTACTGATTGGTGCCCGCAGTGCTTACTGTTGTTACTGTTGAGCTGCGGTGTGTGCTGATGGAGCTGCTCTCTGTCCTGCTAGGCTCTGTGACGGTCATCACTGTGAAGGCTGTGTCAGGAATGATTGTGCTCAGCGTCCAGGGGAACCTTCAGCTCACGTACCCCATCTTCTACATCATGTTTGTGTGCATGGTGGCCACCGTGGTCTTCCAGGCAACGTGAGTGTGTCGCGGTTCTGCAGGGCCTGGGGTTTCTGCTGCTCTGTCATTTCCACTCCTGTTCATGGCTCTCATATCGCAGAACGTAAAGCCTCGCTTGGTCATTGACCAATTGGATTGCTTACTTTTACTCACACAGCCAATAGAATGGGTTTGCTTTTCAGCCCTGTTGGGGGTGGGGGTGTATTGTGCTGTGAACACAACCAAAGTGTTTTAGAGTTTTGATATCTTGACATGGTCCTCCTTAACTAATTTGGTCAATTGCAACAAACTGAAGGCGGTGTATTAACTAAGGATAGCTGGTATGCAGATCTTTAATAAAGTCAAATGTAACAGCTTCTGAATTTAGTCTCTAGCTTTGTACTAAAAGTGTAACCAGTTGCAACAAACCTAAAGTAACAGATGCCCTGCTGTAGTGGAGACTAAAGTACAAGATTTAGTCATGTAAAATGTGTGTCTGCAGTTAAAACTGGGGGAAAAAAATGCTGTTTGCTTCTTAAAGACATTAACTAAGATTCAAAGGGATGGTTTATCACGGTTCTGGGGAAAATTGGAACTTGTCTTTCCTGTGCTCGTGGCAGGGAGCTGGGGGTTGACCCAGTCTATTGCATCCCCGATGCTGCTGCTTACCCGACTTGGAGTCAAAAAACTGTTTTATTTACACGCCTCCTTTTTAATAACAACCTCAAGCAGTACAGCGTTGCAGTTACCCAGAGGCTCCCCTGTATAGTTTTAGTTTTGTATATATGTCCGTTCACATACATTGTTGATGGTACCTTGTAGTATTGTGAGAAACTATTAGCTTATCGGTTTTTATTCAGGCACCTTCAGTCACATTTATTTGGTAAAACAGCCATGGAGGCACCCAACCAGCTAATACACAGCTCTATGCTAACTGAGTTTGTTGCAGTTGACCCTTTGTGTACAGGCTTTTTCGGAAAGGCACCATACAAAGTAACAAACGGAGCAGTTTTGCCTGTTAACTCTTTTTCGTTGGCTAATACAGTTCTAAGCAATGACTGTCACAGTTCTAAATGTTATAGCTGTTGCAAAGAAACAAAAAGAGAAAAAGTCTGCATTTCCCTTTTGGGCAGAAGACTCCTCACGACCTTCTTCTCTTCTGTCGTGACCCCGGTCAGGTTTCTGTCCCAGGCCTCCCATATTTACGACTCCTCTCTGATCGCCAGCGTCAACTACATATTGTCCACGTGCTTTGCCATCGTTGCGGGTGAGTGCTGGCTTTTCGCTGCCCACACAGTCCCGTCTTCCGTTAGCCGGCAGGCCTGAGCTCACTGTCTGCCCCCTGCTGTGTTAGGAGCCGTGTTTTATCTGGAGTTTAACCACGAAAGCGTCCTTCACATCTGCCTGTTCCTCCTGGGGTGAGTTATATCCGCCCCGCGCGGGGCTTGTGTCCATGTTCTTAATTGGTCGGCACTGCCTGTACCACGCCGTGGCATAAAGAAACTGACGTTTTGCACCTTAACGTTGGTCAAAATGTCTGAGAATTTGACCTTTTAATATTGTCCCCTTTTAGATATCAAAGATTTCTTTGTTTTCTCTTTGATGTTAATATTTGCTCGATTACAAAACTGTAGTAGATTGTATTTTCCGTTCGCCAGACTGCCATGCACGGTCTGATGTGATGTAAGTTTGACGTAAGTGTTCCGTTCAGCTTAGATTTACTGGTGACGTGCAAAGACTGGTAATGCGGCGCGTGTCTAGACATGCCGTATCTGGATTTTTATTGATGTTTTGCCTCTGTAGCTGCGCCATTTGCTTCCTGGGCGTTTTCTTGATCACCAAGAACAAGAAGAAGACGAAAGCTTTCGAGCCCTATGTGACGATGGATATGATGCAAGGTCCCTTTTTGCCTTCGCTAAGATTACCTCGTGGGCCTGTGTGCTTGCCTGCATGACATTGAATCTGTCTGATATACGTGTCTCTTCGCGCAGGGATTCCTACCATTCATGACAAAGCGCAGACCGTCCAGCCAGACTATAACGGGTCCTTCTCCTATGGTGCTCTGGTGAACAACGACGGGGTGGTTCCGAGGACCGTGCCAGTGGTGCAGGAGCGTCTGGCGGTCGCCTGTAACGCTGGCCCCAACAGGTCAGCTGACCTCAAGAGAGACTGAGAGGGATCTTTTGCCAGTGCCACCCATGCCCCGTGGGAACGGGGGGACTGTGTTTAAAAAAATAAAAAAAATAAAAAAAGGGTTTGAAAGACTGACGTGAAAGCGAGACCCGTGTGGAGAGGCCTAACGTTGAAGAAGACGAGGAAGGTGCAACCCCCTTTCTATACCTTTCATTTACTGCCACTGGTGGATGTCAAACAAAACGGCTTCCTTTACCGTTTCCTGTGCAGGCGATTCGAAGCAGGTTATCAAAATAACTGATTATCGTGATTCCCTTCCCAAATCCCCCATCGGCAAAGCATATAATGGATAATATAATCATAAGTAAGAAAAGTTCGTCATGGGTGCACCGAGACGAGGCTTTTTAACCCAGCACAATTTGTATTACTGCCTCATCCAGCTGTAGCCTAAGCTTCCATTCCCACAATGACTGCTTAAGAGCTCCGCGAGTTACGCTGTTCAGCAGGAGTGTTAATCAAGCGCGCCCCGTGAAGTGCGCTCTTAAATTCGTCAGCCTTGGTTTTGATGTAAAACGTCATCCGTTTTTTGGGAGCCGTCTGTAATTAGCCGCGTGTAACCTCTGTGTCTCTTGCTGCTGTGTCTGTTTTAGTAGGCCCCTGCTCTGGTGATTAAAAAAGAAACTTGAACGGCCTTCTTTAACACGCATTACTGATCGGTAGGAGTATTCTTAGGCAACTTTTCAAAGTGTTTGCAGTGTATGTGTCAGTTATGTGTGAAATAAAACCAGAGTGAAACTTGAGAAACCATTTAGTCTCAAGGATTTGGAGTTTTTTCTCTTGTCAATTCATTGTCCTCATAGTTTTATAGCTTTTTTAAAAAACTAACAAGAAAAAATGGAGAAATGCAAGAACCAAAAAAAAGTCAGTCATTTATTGTTTTATTTTTATTTTTGAATTTACATCACATAGGATTTTTTTACAGTTCGGTGGTAACCCAGGTAACCTAGGACAGATCTGCTAAAACCTTGATTGGGAAAAATGACTTCCTCGTATAGGGGTACAAACTAAGCTAGCATTCATTTGAATAATATTTGGTTATGACTATTTTGTTTTGGTAAATGTGACACTGCCTTTAAACCCTTCCTTTTGTCAATAGTTGATGAGTTGAAACGACAGAACTGAGTACATACCACTTTTCAAAAAAAAAAATTTCATCTGCTGAAAATTGAACTAGATGCAAACACAACCGTTGAACAGGCAATCCAATGTCTTGAAAAGTTCCAAAGTCCCCCCCGTCTGTCCTCTTCGTTCTTTTTACCGTATCGCGTTTCTTTCCTCGTGGTTCAGCATGGACGAGCCGAGACCGGGAAACGGAGGCTTCTAAGGGTCTCCGGCACTGTCAGGGTCTGAAAAGAAACAGGAGAAGGTGGCAGTCATTTCAGTCACTTCGATACACAACGTCAAATCTACCACGCCTATCCCCAAGGAGCGTCGATGAAACGGACTTCACAGACGATGACTTGCTCTGGCCGTCGTCTTCCGTTTTAATCTGACTCCACGGAGCAGCATGTGAGCTGCCTCCAAGCCCCCGTTTCACACTCACTTGCGTTGTCTGGTACACCCGGGGGGTTGTCTCGCTCCTGCTTTGAGCGGGCCTCCTCTGCAGAGGGAGGAGAACCCCAAAGTAAGCGTCGGTGCTGAAAGGCTCTAGCGCATGGCCTTGGGCCCGAGAGCCGTGGGTTTGAGCCCTCGCCGGTGGACGATGCAGTTGTTAGTCTAGGCTTTAACTCAGGTAGTAAATTCATGCCTATGTGAAAAAGGTTCCCGACTCCTAATGGTATCAACTGAGAAATTACGAGCATTAGAATATTGCGGTGATGAAGAAATGCAAACTGGGGGAAAAAAAACTGGGTTTTTTTGGGGTTTTTTTTTTTAACTGCTTCGTTTCATGTTCACTGATTTGATCCCGTGAGCGTCGCACAAAAGCAGCCGTCTGTGTATGTGAAATGACGGCTGGCTTTACTTCAGACTCACGCTGTATTCTCTTCACTTCCAGCTCAGCTTGGGCCTCAGGCTCAACCTTTTCTTCTTTGTCTGTGGTGAAAACAATATCACACATAAGAAATTATAACAGTCACCTGGGTTTGTATTTTTTTTATTATTTATTTTATTTATTTCATTTATTATTTTGTGACAGGTGAAGTTTATCTCTTCTAGACGTTTATTGTGGCTTGTTAATGAAGGTAGGTTTGTTCATTTGATGGCACAGGTAAGTGTCAATAGGGTGCCGTCCTATTTCATATCTTCGGTAATTGGATGATGTTTCTAAAGGCGTGTTTGCCGTTTATGGAGAGAACCTACTTCTCTGGATTAGAAGCAGACAGAGGCGGCTCTTGCCAATGCACTTAAAAGGTTGTGAGCGTTCCATTACCATTGCTATTTTCTGCACAATTAACCTGTGCTTTGAAGGGGGGAACGTATCGGTATGCCAGCGCTGTTTCTATTTCGTTTGGGAGAAGCTGTTCAAGCTTGTTCAGGCCCTGGCATTTAGTGGACTGGTGGGGTTTTGTAGTCAAGGTACTGTGGTTGGAAAATTGTTTGTGTGGACGCCCTGACCTTTTTTAAAGGACATCACATTACAACAATGATGGAAAGAAGGACGGAATGCTGCTCTGGTCTTGACAAAGACAAGCTCCAAACCCAAAATGCATCAAGGCTAAATACTTGGTCCAGCCAAATTCTTCCCACTGATGCTTACAACCAACTAGTACCGGTTAAATCGGTAATGTGCTGAACTGTAACTAAGTGTTTTGACCCTGTGAGCTGTATGTCAATGTAATGTGATAAGTGTCCGAGAAGACAGAGTAAGTATAAAGGGCATGAAAAGCTTTACCTGTGATGCTGGTTAGGTCTTGAACCGCTTCAGTTGGGAATGGCGTCTTGTTTCTCTCTGCAATGGTAAACAAAGCAACAATCACATCGATGTTCTGGTTCCTGAGGTGCCGTTTTAGGATGTTCCAAGCTCCTGAAGCTTTTAAAGTGTCAGCTTACATTGCCATATGTTCTTATGTCCGTGTCACTAAAACAACAGTAGATGTCGGCGGATTTGGACACTTGAGAGCATCTCTGAGCCTCCCATCAGTGTAGGAAAATCCCTGTAGCTCTGTCTGTCCATAGTGGAGCTTAGACTCACAAACGCAAGCAAGCTGCCGTCACAGCAGGTTATTTGTGTAATGTATAAGGGAGTCATGTATGGGAGTCATAATAGGCGGTGTGGATTTCTTTTTCTAACAGCCATTGTGCATTTGCGTACCTGGCTATATATTACTCCAGATCGGCAGGAGGAACGCGGAACAAGGGTGGAATGCCAGTCACACCACTCTGTCCTAGTGGAGCCTTGGAAACTAGTTACATATTACCTGCGGTTTCCAGCCATTTGGGCACAGGCTTCCTTTTGATAAATATTGTTGGTTTCACATAGGGGAAACGGAAAATAACTGTTTCTGTTGTTTTTCAAAACCTAAATGTATTCTGTTGTGAGTAATAAAATAAATGTTCATTAGTCTTAGAAAATCGTAATATGTTCACCAGAGTACTGTTACATGTTCAACAGTACTGTACTGTTACAGGTTCACCAGGGTTCTGTTACATGTAATCTAGAAAACTTAGAACACAACGAGTAGGTTTATCACAATGGTTTACAAGCGTGCGGGACATTAGTGTGTGCTGTAGGGGGTAAAATTTGGAAACGACAATAGAAACTGAACCATTGATCCATACATACATTACATCCACCCAAACCCATGCTCTCTTAGTTTTATATGTCTACTATCTACTCTTGCCAAGTACTAACTACGTGATAAACTTTATTAAAAATGATAGAAACACATAATACCGAGATCACTAACCTTTGCCATCGCTGGGTGCATCTGTCGGGACATTCTGTGCTTTGATCCCAGTGCTTGTAGTACAGCCCATAGTTAAAAACACCTGAGGGGTAGTTTGGTCTCTGATCTTATTCTTCTTCTTGGTTCCTGTTATGTGAAGCAGCCCCTTGGCTTCAGTTATAACAGTAATAACAGTACATTGTATTCGCACCGAGCCTTCGTCCTGTTTTCCGATAATCAGACTGAGCCTGGTAACAGTGTGCGCGTTCCCGCTTGGCCCCCAGCAGCCCAGTTTCGCCACTTGCAGAAAAAAAAAAAAAAAAAGTTAATGAGTTAATGGCCAAACTGAGTTAATGGCCAAACCGCTGCTATGCATTACCCGCCCCCAGACAGGATTAATCACAAAGTAGCCTGGCCTTACACCGCCTGTGCTGATCATAGCATCAACAGAGGCTCATCCTCTTGTCGTGAAGACTTTCTCATCTGGACCAGCCCACTGTGACAGACACTATAAGTGGCGGGGCAAATAATGGAGACACTATTTTCTATTCATGTTACATTGCGAAAAATATAACTATGTTAGTAATAGTCTGCAAGGTACTTACATTAAAATATAATGAAATTATAGTTTAAAAAAATTAGAAATTTCTAAAAGCAGTGGGCAAAGCTGGACAGTCGGATGTAGGTTATCTAAGGGATTGGGGCTGTCAAGGGTCTCCTTGGGTCACCCGTCCCCTAATTAAAAATAAATAAATAAATGCTTTCATTTTTTTTTTAATTCAGCTTTCTTCACTTTCTTTTCTTGTTTTTAAAAATAAACTCTGCGTAGGGTGTTGGTTTTTCTTGTTATTATAGACTATTTTTTATAGAAGTAAGGGAGACCCGCTTACTGCCATCATTTCAATGGCTAGACACAATTGATTTAAAGATTGCTTTCCCCAGAGGCCATGATTTGTTTACGTATTATCTATAACATATAACAATATAAAAATGTAAGCTTTTTTCCATCCTTGCAAATTAATAAGATGCAGAAATCCGCGTGCGCAACAGGTCGCTGTAGCGTGGTTGAAATAAAGCGTGAAGAGATCGATAAAAAACCGTTTTTGCTTGTCATTTTGCTTAACAAACGCCAGATGGCATGTAACATAATACATCGCCATGATTAGATTCTGACACATACAATATTTTCAGTTGATATGTGTTTGTGTTTACCAAGCGCTCGCCACCAATCTTGAAATTCGGCATCATTCTCCCTGACTCAACTCTCATTGGCGGAGAAGCCAAAAATTCGGATTGTCATTGGACACAACATGCTGAATACTGTTCTCTAGTAGGCAGCACCTGCCTATCATATCGATAGATCTGTGAAGGGTGCTAGTCAGAATTAAGTTAATGTCGGCGGAATATATTCTTGTTCTCTGAGGTAAAGAAACTGCAAAAGGTTTTTTTTTAATTGCCCGTACTGCTTTCCTTTATGTTACAATAGTGTAAGGAAACTCGGAAGCATTTGTTGGATCAGTGATAGTGGTGAGTGATTTCTAATTTAGCGAGCTTGCTACCAAGTTGACGTGCCTTTTCTTCTTATTGTTTGATTAACTTTCAGTGAACAAAAATCAGTATTGTAAATCAAATACATCTCTCCCACTGGTTGCTTATTATCCGATTCACGCCATTGTCATTTTGAAGCATTGACACTTCGCTGTCATTTTGACATTGAGTACACTCAACGTGACAGAGATCAGCTTGCCTGGCTAAGCTCGTTTTATCTCGCCGCTCTCTAAGAGGCTGATGTAATTACTCTGTTGCGCGTTTATTTTTGTGCGAAGAGCACTGAAAATGTGTTTCTTTGCCATGCCGTATTTTGTCTTTACATTTACTTTACCTCTGAAATTTGTTAATTTGAACGAAACGTTTCACAGCTGTAGTTCTGCACAGCGTTAACGAGCTGTTATTAAAAATAGGTGTTCTTATTCCTCTTGTTGTAATGAATCCACTGTACTAATATTGCAGGTAACGTTAGTGTGTCATTTAAAAAATAAATTTGCTATACGCACAGTCCAACTGTTCAGAGGCTGCTTCACCTCTTCAGTGGACTTGATTATTTTAATACATTTTCGTAAGAAAATTAATCAGAAATGAATCTCCAAACACAACAAGGGTTACTTTAAATCACTTTCGCCCATGTATATGTGGGTAGTTAAACGCAATGAACAAAAAACGTGTTCTACGTATTGTCCGCCAGGGGACACTGTAAGGCAATACACTGTCACTTTTCTCGATCGCTGGCTTTTTTTTTTTTAACGCAAGATGTGGAAATGATAGCAGTAGATATCGTTGTAAATAAATGGTGATTGTGATGTGTTGGTATTTATTTTTAAAATAAAATTATTTCAGAATAGTTTCACTCCAGTTCAAATAATTTAATATAAACTGACTCTAAAAAAGAAAAAAAACTAAGTTGGCTTAACATATTTCTCTCTGGGATTTCCATGTTTTTGTCTTTCTTGTCATTGAGAACAGATCTTAGGTTGCCGTTTTTTCACGGAGACCCCCCATCTCTCATCCCTCCTGCCCCCTATCCCTCATCCCTCCTGCCTCCCTATCCCTCATCCCTCCTGTCCCCTATCCCTCATCCCTCCTGCCTCCCTATCCCTCATCCCTCTTGCCCCCTATCCCTCATCCCTCCTGTCCCCTATCCCTCATCCCTCCTGCCTCCTATCCCTCATCCCTCCTTCCTCTTCCCCTCCCCTTGCCATGCTGCGTGGCGGAGCGGAGTCGTGGAGCAACGGCTCAGCGGCCTACAGCAGTGACCCCGAGGAAGAAGAGGACGAGGAGATGGTGTTTGGTGAGAAGGACACTGAGGCGGAAGAGATGATGGACCTGAGCGACCTGCCCACGTCCCTGTTCGCCTGCAGTGTTCACGAGGCTGTGTTTGAGGAGGACTGTCACCGGGTAAGACTGGCCTCCTGGTCCCATCACACTTTCAACACTACGTTTAGCAAGAAATTATCTGGAAAATATTCAGATTTCAGGTCGGATTAAATCAAAGCTGTCACTTGTATTAGGGCTCGTGTGTTAAGAAAATCTGCCTGCTTGACTTGTAATTAAGTAGTTTTTTTACAAACATGTGAAAGGGCTTAATTTCCCCACTGTGGTATATTTGGTTAATTTAAAAAGGACAGCTCTAAATTAAACTAAAGTTTAAGTCACTTTTTCAAAAACGTGCTTCAGCTTCGTCAGGCTTCTTCTGCGTAATTTTAACGGAAAACGTCCTGTTAAATGGTGGATGGCACTTGACAATAATGACAATTGGTTCCCTGATTGACAAACATTCCATTCCATGCGAATACTAAACCACCCCCTTGCCACCATCCCTGTTTGTATTTGTCTGAAACTGGGAATGTGAGCTGCAGTTAAATACTATATATTAGTTTTTTCACCTTCCTTGGTGTCCCAAAATGAGCCACAAACTACCGTTGTGGGACAAACGTGCTCTTTCTGATCCACCCAAAGGAATTTGGTGAAGCAACAGACTAGCAGGTTCTGCCCAGTCCCAGAATTTCTAACATATCCTGGTGCTAATGTGGGTGCACATGTGTGAGTGTCGTTCTATGTGCAGGGCTCAGGTAATCTGCCTTTATCTTTTTAGTGCAAGGCATTCTTTTTCCAATTAACCATACAGCACTACACACACACACACGCATACTTCCTGAAGACAGACGTTTAGCAGGCTCTGAATCTCCCTCACCCCACCAATGTCCCCGGAATGAGGAGCTGACACCTGCCGCCCGTCCGACTGCGCCGTTGGGACGGTCCCTCGCTGGGATCTGGCCTGAGTCATTCCCCGGCCTACAGTTTGTGCTACCAAATCCTGTTCCCCGCTGGTCCCCCTCCCTCCACACTGGCACGCCCTGCATGGGCGCTAAAAGCCACAGGCTCTCCTCACGCCCCAGGGCAGGGATACAGCCAATCGTGCGAGTGCATCTCTGTCACGACTCTATCTGCCTCTCCGGAGTGAAAACCCTCGGCCCGTTGAGGGAAACAAAAAGAAAAGTACGTTTAATTTTCTGCACCTCTAATCCAATTAATCCCTCCATCCGGCTGGCAAGTCGTGCGGGCCTCTCTTTCTCTTTGAAGAAAAACGGGGAAAACGGCGCACAAGCGTGCTAAAATTAGCGCTTCAGAATCCTTCAAACGAATCGCTTACGCTTGATGAATTTGGCTTTGTTGCACCTCTTCTGGGTTGTGCCGCTCCAGAAATAAGCACAGCCTTTTGCTTTGATTGAAAGATAAAACATGTCCACCATTTTGGTTCGTCTCTCTCTCTCTCTCTCTGTTTTGGTTGACCTCCCTCATTCCACACATAGACTGCTCACCATGAATTTCAAACAAGCTTCTCTAAAAATAACCCTCTGAATATTTATTTGAAGAATTAAAACCTTGGAAAAGATTATTGCAAGGTTCAAAAACCTCAAACTTTTGACAATAACATTGGCGTTTTTTCAAAACCTTCAGGGGCAACTGAATTTAAGTTATTTCTTAAATTTTATGTTTTTTTCCCCATTGATGAAGGAAAGCATCGTATGCGTTGTGGCCTATATTTACGTGTCATCTGACAGCACCCGGCCAAGGGGCAACTCCCTTCCAGCGTTACGTTTCTGTAACGGTCAGCAACATTGTAAGAACTTCTGTCCGGGCTGCCAGCGCGCAAATCTCTTAAGATCTGGAGCAGACACAATGATCTTTTGTTTCACCACAGTGGTCGGGGCAGGGGGGAGGGGAAATAAGAGTTTACTGACACACTTTCATCAATACGAGGGATGACGCCCTCTTACGCTTACCTGGAAAGGACAAGACGGTGATGTCCCGTTTTTTTCAGTCTTTTCCGCTGTCATCCGACCGTGGGGCGTTACCGTCCAAAACAAGCACGGCCCGTAACGGTACCGAGTGCGCACCAAGTGGCTGCTTGCTTGAACTGTGTCCGCCCTGTTGCCAACCTAAGACTTCCCTCTGGTTGGCGGGCGCATGGCGCTGGGGCGCGGTTGGAGTGGCGGAACAAACGCAGGTGGTGCAGACGGCGGATGTGATCGAGAACGCACTGTGGGCTGTCACCCCAGCGCGCTGCAACTCTCCTGCTGCGAGAGGAAGGCCCCTGATGGCGTATGGAAAGCCTTGTTTCTCTACTGTCTTCACTTTAGTTTCTGTCAGTTTGAAAAACGTTCTGTCCAAAATCTGAAACCATTAACCGCGTATCCGTTTTTTTTCGGATAAATTGGGGGACGCCTGTGGTTATTAGGAACCAGTTGGCTTTGCCCCTTTAACGCTTTGCAACAGTTCAGTGGTGAATGCTCCTATGTTACTGTATGTAGGACCCAATAAACCTATGAAGCTAACCATTGTTGCACCGTGTCCCGGCTCGGACATGTATAAATGTGCGCATGTGCGCGCTCTGCACTTAATCGGGATAGTGACGCGGATCATGTTGTGATGGAGCACTGACTGCTGGTCGGTCGTCTCAATGCCTTTCCAACTTGGGCGGCCCGTTCGGTCCACCAGACAGATCGGTTCCATTAGGGTTTAATTGATCGGCACTGAGGTTTGCATTCACTGGAGCTCTGGGTTCACCAGCTCTGGGTTTCCTGCTGCGAAAATCCCTTCCTGGGTTAGCTTTTAGGCCTTGTGTGTGGCCTCCTGTACTGATAATGCAGATGAAGCTGGGGTGAAGTGAAGCTGTTCTCAGCTGGCAATTATGTCGTCAAAAGAGAGGGAAAAAAAACAAACAATTTTCCTGGTTTTGAGAGTGGGGTTCCTGGGGTTTGGTGGCATGAGGAGTTCCTGGGGTTTGGTGGCGTGAGGAGTTCCTGGTGTTTGGTGGAATGAGGAGTTCATGGGGTTGAGGAAGGGGTTCCTGGGCGTTGGTGGCGTGAGGAGTTCCTGGGGTTTGGTGGCATGAGGAGTTCCTGGGGCTGAGGAAGGAGTTCCTGGTGTTTGGTGGCGTGAGGAGTTCCTGGGGGTTGGTGGCGTGAGGAGTTCCTGGTGTTTGGTGGCGTGAGGAGTTCATGGGGCTGAGGAAAGAGTTCCTGGTGTTTGGTGGCGTGAGGAGTTCATGGGATTGAGGAAGGGGTTCCTGGGCGTTGGTGGCGTGAGGAGTTCATGGGATTGAGGAAGGGGTTCCTGGTGTTTGGTGGCATGAGGGGTTCCTGGGGGTTGAGGAGTAACTGTTTTTTGTGGTGGATATTCTTATGTATGCATTACTGTAATTGGTTCTTAAATGGTTTAAATGTGCTTGCTGAATGTAACAAGAGTCTTAAGATTTACACAAGCATTTGAGGGATTTTGACTCGGGTCAGTTGACAGTGGAGGTTGGCCTGTCTTTGACCTTTAATGAGACTTGGCACTCTCTTGGTTGTCTTGGTTATAACCCTCTTCCTCATCCAGGTTTACATGGTCAATCAGTAAATGATGGGGCGAGTTTACACCACAACTCACACCCGATTGTCACATCATTGGGTTGGTAATGTACTGTATGGCCACGGTAATGTGCTGTATGACGTTGGTAATGTGCTGTATGGCCACGGTAATGTGCTGTATGGCGTTGGTAATGTGCTGTATGGCGTTGGTAATGTGCTGTATGGCGTTGGTAATGTGCTGTA
>JAOYSI010005370.1:0-13592 GCA_025775065.1 Hiodon alosoides
AACATTCACTTTTCATTATATAGCATATTTTCATGACACATTCATTCACTTTCATTATATAACAAGGAGCAACCAAGATTGAGCTTTACAGAAAAAATAAAATAATTTGATACAGCCTGAGGGGGAGTAAATTATGATAGAATTTTAATTTTGGTTAAACCACCATTTCTTTAAAGTTTTTTCTTTATATGATTTATAAATATAACTACCTGTCTTGGATCCACACCATCTTCTGTAGTCAGGGAAGTGTGGAATCCAGAATGTCATAATGATCATGAACAATTCCAAACTGAATCTCTGAGTCCTCCAGGGATAGGTCAATGGAAACAGCAAACAGATGGCCCTGGCTCTTCATTAAAATCATCAGAACTGCCAGTATCTTGGTGATACAGAGAGGCCCCACCCTTTTCCTCTTCAGAATTTTGATTGGCAGAATTGCTATCCTCCTGTTCAGAGGGTGTTGAATGACTGACAGGCACAGGGTCATTCGTTTGAAGAAGGGCTTGTCTTGTTCTTTTTGCTGTTCTTCTGGTTCTCTTGGTCTGTTGAAAGAATCCATGTAAAACCATATTAAAAACACACATAAGTTGTACATCACTCATAACAGTCTTCACGTAGGAATGCAACACATCAAACACTCCACAGATCACATACTATATATAAATAAAAATTTCTGACTGAACATAATGAATATTAAATTAAACAAATGACAATAAAGTTCTAAGTAATCCCTTCAGTAATCTAAATACTGCAACCTGATTTAAGTAAAGCTTTTATTCTTCCTATGAACAACTATACAAATAATTTTCTGTTGAATTGAACTCATCACTTACCTTACAGTACAACACAGGCCTACATGTCCTTGTAAATTATATTTTTATATTCCTAACTTATCATTCTTGGCTCTCTCTCCAGTTCTTCAGGCATAAAATATGAGGACAATGAGTCTGATGAAATCACTTGGGGAGCACCCTCTGGATCTACGTCAGTCGTACAAAAACGTAGAATCGTAGCATTTTGAGTTCACTCTGCTCATACAGTTCGTTTACTGTATTGCTTAATGGAATTATTTTTTGATTAAAATCACGCATCTCACTTGTACTTTTCAGCGGGGCCTTTCAAAGAAATCTCTTCAGGAAAAAACAAATCTTTCCCTATCATCATCATCATCAATTCCTCAACCAAAGTCATTTTTTTGACTGAAAGATGTCGCATTCCTCCTCCCTGTCTTGTCCGAACTTGGTGGAATTCTCCGATATGAAAATGAAGCCACACTAGTCCCAGTTGCCTGGTCTCCTTAGATGCATGTCTGTTACCCATACATGCATTTTTAAATAACCCCCTATTAGTAGATGTACTGCCCCCTTTTCCCTGCTGCATCGTATCTCTTAATCTTTGTAGGGCTGTCGATTTGGTAGTTTCACAGACCTTTGGCGGCAAAAAGCTCTGACTGCAAGATGGTCCCCATATCTGACGATATATTTTTCAAGTTCTTCTTCAGTCATAATTGCAATGACACTTATGTCAATCTAAAATGAAAGGTTGTTGATTACTAGGACAATTAGAAGGAGCCTACCTTAAAGTAAATGCACATGAGTGTTGACGATACACATTGTAATATCTAAAAGCTATTTTACCTTATCCTCTTTAGTCTGTCAATAGATTCTTGAGGAACGTCTCGTGTCCTCAGAAATTCAACTAATTCTTCTTCTATGTTATACAGGACCCCAAATTTCCAAACCAAAATGTACATCACTATCATATCATCCTCTGTGGCAATGACGCAACGGAAAAGAGCTATACACACACCGGAAACTGTAACGCGTGCGCACGAGAAACTTTCTCAGTTTTTTTTTTTTTTTGCACAGGTCACTTCACTGCAGGTACCATGCATTGGGTCCTCCTCACTCAATAAACTGGCAATTAGAGAGTCATCCGCAAATTTTATAATATGTCTATTTCTAAATGTACTCTTACAATCATTTGTATACAAAATGGATGACATTGGATGAAACCAGCCATTTAGAAAAACAGTAATTTACTTTGACTCTCTGTGTTCTCTGCACAAGGAAATCTAAAATTCATCCTGCAACACTAAAATCCAAGCTAAAATCATTAATAAGTTTCCTAACTAAACTGTGTGGCTGAATACCGAGAAATTTTTTTGAAGCAATTTTGCAAATGTTTTCGGCTTATCTAGTGCGGCAGTACTAATTGTAAAAGGGTTACTATTGCAACCTCTACAACTCACTTAGCCCCATATGCAAATTGAAGGGGGTCTAGCAAACACTGGGTCCTTTGCATAATTTCTCAGGTGCCTTCCTAATTTTACAATGTTTAAAAACTGATATCACATCCTCCACATAAAAAAACACAATCCTGCTCCCTATTTAATCTACATTCATTTTTCAAACCCCTTAATTTCCTTCTTAGAATCATAAATATCAAATCTTAAGTAATAGTTATTTAAAACAATAACTATTCAACATCTGAGCTGAAACCAACCAGACAAATTCTGCTGTGTCCCTTACTGCTATCCAGACCTGTTATTAGATGCATCCCCTCCCAAACAGAACCTAGATTCCCCATTCTCAATTTTAACTCAAGACCTTCCTTATAAACTGCTTTAGCCCTCTTCTTACTTCACATTTAATTTCTCTTCTTAACCTATAATTCTCAACCATATTTCCCCTCTCTACACATCTCTGTGAGCGCCAACACAGACATTCCTAAAATCATGCTGGTATATCGCCAAAGCTTGAAGCTGATCTGTTTTATTCCGTAAAGATTGCACATTCGCCAAAATAATTGTAGGAAGTGGAATTTTAGAAATACTTCGATTTTTCAATCTGCCGAACACCTCCTTTTCGTCCTCGATTCCGAATTTTAAAAGACAAATTGTTTTGTCCAAAACGTCCATGCTTTTTCTTATGTAGAGGCAAGCCTCCAAGCTCAGGATACAAACACTCCACTGATTGCTTCATGCCGTAGGGTTTGTACCATTGTAGAAGAAACTCCCAGGAATATTGAATCCTTGCAGAGCCCCGAGGTAATTCATACAAGCACAAACTCAGGTGGATCAAAGTCAATAAAACAATTACCCCCATTTTATCTTTTTCCTCTTCTTACGGTCACTCCAGGTAAGGGGGGGTATAATTTTTTTTTTTTTAAGTACATTTTTTACATTAAAAAGAGTTGCTCGATTTAAGTCTCAATCATTAACCTTGGATTTTCTAATCCAGATTTAAACAAAACTGGTACAACACAGCACTGATGAATTTAAAATTGAGTTTATATCATTTTAACCCTTGATTACCTAGACTATGATTATGTATAATCCATGATTAATTCAGTCTTTACTGGTTCAACCCACTCTTTAGCGTTGCTTAAGGTAGTCAACGAAGTGATGTCGATGACTAGTGTGATGTGGATGTTTGTTTAGTTTTAGTTATATTCCTAACTGCAGTAATATAATATATTCCTTTTTGCAAAAGTTTTAAAGGTATGCTCACAGTGAGGCCTGAGAAAAGACCTTGACTACTGTAGTAAACTAAATTATAGATTGTATTCCTAAATCATTTACAGAGAATTATGCTAATGCATGTCCCTACAACTAAATAGGTTTGGTTAAAATAGCCATGAGCCATATCTTCTGTAACATTATTTTATAGAATCTATCAAAGTGTATGTAACGTGTCATATTTTAACATGACTGTTTGTATTTTAACTTGAAGAACAAAAGTGCAAAACATGTTTAGTGGATTATGCCATGTGCTTGTCCCCGGTTCCGTCTCTCTCTCCCTCTCTCTCTGAGGATTGTGGGGGAGGCCTGTTCTATGCATGGCTTGTGAGCTATGTGAGAGTGGTGGTGAATTATGGCCATTTCACTTATTTGTTAATTTATTTAATTATTGATTTATTCGTTGTATCTTTTTGGATATAGTGAACAGGTGCCACAGTTTTAAAGTATTTTGTGAAGGTAATGATCCCGTTGAAGATGTGTTGCTTGCCGTGGGGCGGATGGTTGGTTTTGATAAGATGAAATCCGTCTCGCGGATGAACAAAGCGATAATTTTTTCCTCAACCAAGAAAATAAAAGTAATGTATTTTAAGAGATAAGTGTTTCTCTTACATGATGACCCCGACAAAACTCTAAATGTAGCTTGGCATTTTAATACAGAGGACAGGGATTACGTGGTGTTTGCCAAACATAGAATGTTTTTCTTGTGGGGAACAGGGGCACCTTAAATGGACCTGCCCCAAGCTAAAAGCTGATGAGGGGGCAAGTATTCCTAGCGAGGGTGACAGGGAGGCAGTAGGGGTTGTTCTTAGAGAGTGGAGGTGGAGGAGCCGCCGCAACCTGAGCCGATGCCCCAGAGGGAGAGGGAGGAGGAGCCGAGTACTGGAGAAGCTACAGCTAAGCCAAACGCTGCCATGCTGGCTGATACAGACACGGGGGGTGTAAAAGAAAACAGGAGTGTTGAGAGGGGTCGCTTGGGGGCTCAGGTAGGCCCTGTTGGCTTCCCCCCCGGTGATGATACTCCTCCTCCCATCCGTCCTCGTCTGATCCCACCAATCTGTCCTCCTCCTCCTTGCCTTCCTCAGCCTCTGGCAGCTCTGCTACCGACCTGGCAGGTTGAAGAAGACTCTGGGGCAAGGAGGAGCAGGTCGGATCAGTGGGATCACACAAGGATGGAAGGACGGGCTCTCCGACACCTCGCAGCTCTCTTACGTCACAGCTAGCCAAAAGGGCACTCTATTTCTTAAAGGCATCAGGCATTTTCCAGAAAGAAAACCTGGGGTGGTACGTTTAATTTCTCCTGGATTCAGGGCGGAGATTTTATCCATTTAGGAGATTGTTCGTGAAATTTTATCAATATTAATGCACCAAATATTGGGGAGAAGAGGATATATCAGAACTCAGTCGGGTTGGGGCTGGTTGCAGTACGGATGGTTTCCTCTCGGTGAGGGGAGATTTTAATGATACCATTGATAGAAACCACGGGATAGAAACCCAATCTGTCAGGGAGCTGGGCACAGTATTAAATACTTTTGACCAGGTTGACATTTGGAGGATTTTTCATCCCACCAGATGACAATATACCTAATTAAAATGCAGTCAAAACAATCTGTCAGGGCACACCTGGATAGGTTTAAAATTCCAAAGCAGCATCTAAATAAAAGTACTGTGGAACCCAGTAGCCTGTAAAATTATCATTTAGTTTCAGTCACAGTTTCAATGCCAATCAAAGCACAGTCAAAATCATACTGGTATTTTAACAATAATCTGGAGGACAAGCAATTTGCTGATAATTTTTGATTATTCTGGAAAAGTTGGCAAAGTGAAAAATCGAATTATAGTAGTTTACAACAGTGGTGGGATATAGGGAAAATTCAAATATGGCTTTTCTGTCAACGATACTCACAAAATGTCACCAGGTTGGTGGATGCAGTGGTCAGTGAGCTAGAGAGATTGTTGAGTCTGAGAACCGGCTGGCCAGCGAGAGCATGGAGGGGGTGTATCAGGGCCTGCAGAAGAGGAAGCAGCCTGTTGGAGAAGAAGGTTAAGGGCTCTCTGCTCAGGGCGCGCTTCACTTAACTCAGCGATACAGATGCCCCCACATCCTTATTCTTTAGCCTGGAAAGGAAGACATTGTGCTGTCTCAGGCTACCCAGGGGGAAAGAGGCCTCCAGCCCTGCAGAGCTCAGGCGTGTTTCAGTGGACTTCTATACGGATCTCTAAAAGTCTGAGGGCTGCGATCCGGGAGAGAAGGAGTGGCTTCTCCAGGGTCTCCCCAGCCTGGACACGGAGGTGAGTATCTGTTTGGACACTCCCCTGCTTTCCCAGATGTCACTGCGGCCGTGGCGAAGCTCTCCTGCGGGATGGCTCTCGGCCCAGATGGATTGATTGCGGATTTCTAGTTCTGGAGCTGTATTTGAGAGGACCTGTACCGGATCCTTCAGGAATGTGTTTGGAACGGGGAGCTGCCACAGTGCAGTGTTAACACTGCTTCCCATGAAGGGGGACCTTCTTACAAAAACATTGGTTTGGTGGTGCACATGGACCAGTCGTACTCTGTGCCTGAGAGATCTATCTTTGATCATTTGATCTTTTTAACATATCCCAAGTCTATAGTGTTGATTTTGGTTTCAAAATTTTTTTTTGGTTTGGAATTTTTTGGTTTTTCTTGATCAGGAAAAAGCTTTTAATAAAGTTGACCATGAGTATCATGTTTTAAAAGCTTTTGATTTTGGACCTGTTTTTATTTCTTTTATCACAACGTATTTAGTATTGTTAAGATTCACAACGGTCTGTCTGTCCCTGTCCCTGTGCAGAGGGGGATACGGCAGGGCTGCTTCCTCTCAGGGATATTATATGCCCTCTTTATAGACACCTGTTGCACCAGCTGAGGGAGAAACTGGCAACACCAGCTGTTCCTGGTGCAACCACTATCAAGCTGCATACGCTGACGATCTCAATGTGTTAGTCACCACTGACTTGCCAGTACTGCAGTCGTGAATCACCAGATCACCCTATTAGTTCAAAATTTTAGGTATTTATTTTGGGAACTAGCATTTTATGCAACAAAACTGGGAGAGGGTTGGTGGACAGGGTGAAGGGGAAGGCTGCAGAGCTGGCAGTGGCTCCTCTCTTGACTCTACTTCAGGGGTAGGGTTCTCATTATTAATAATCTTGTTACCTCCATGCTTTGTATCAAAAAAACCTGGTGTGCCTGGATCCTCCCCTGCTTTTGTTGAATGAGATACAGAAATGCATGGTGCTGTTTTTCTGGAGCGGGCAACATTGGCTGCTAAGTATCTCCCACATGAGGAGAGAGGGCAGAGACTCATAGACCTCTCCAGCAGGTGGCAGCATTTAGGCTGCAGGCTGCCCAGAAGTTGCTGAATTCCTCACAGCTGAGTTGGCGAAACCTGTTTATTATTATTATTATTATTATTATTATTATTATTATTATTATTATTATTATTATTATTATTATTATTATTAATTTATTTTCTGTTTATTGCGGCAGGCAGGGAGGCCAGGGATTGACAGACAATTGATTTTATTGTCTCCTGATTATGGCAGTGGTGCAGGATTGGAAGGTTTTTATGGGAATCTGTTGAATGTTTTGAGACTTTTAAAGATCACAAGGTCTGACAATCACTGTAGATGCCGTGTGTTTTTGAGGAGCCCCTCTTTTTAAGCCAGTTTTACTAAACTGGGGCAATAAATTGACTTGGTGTCAATTTGTTGGGGTCAACAAAAAGCCAGCAGGGTTTTAGCCCCAGTACCGGAGAGTGTTTCCTGATGAAGGTACTGAGAGATCTCCAGGCATCGCTCTGTCCAGCACTCTCTGAATGAGTTTCTGGAACAGGTGCCCCTGTTCCATGCTGTGCTGGTCTCCCCTTCAGTTATAGTGGAGGAGGAGGTGGCAGGCTGTAATTTTTTGCTGTCGTTTTGGAAGGTTACTTTTTCAATTCTGAAGAAGACACTTTATGACATGTGTATAAAGGCCACTTTATTGACTTAAGAGACACGGTGGTCACTAAGTGGAGCTCCTGTCCCTTTGCCTAAGCGCTCCGTAGACATGCAGTAGAGAGTGCTGCATGGAATTTTTGTTACAAATACATATTTGAAGTGCCCCTTCTGTCCCCCAGACTCCATTTTCCACTTGTTTGTGAATTGCCCTCTGCTATTTTTTCCCAGAAAAATCTGATATAAGCCACTGGTTTTAGAAATCCGATCCACATTTGTGCATGATCTTGACAGTTTTAGAAGACGTTAGTGCATTGGGGAAGAGGTGTGTGCTGTGAGTGAGGAGGGCAGACTGTTTTGCTCATATGAGACACACTCTCTAAAAATGACCGAGAACCCATTGAGCAGGGAATGAGATGTGTTGGAGCTGTTATATTGTTTTGCAGTAGTGTAATTTTTTTTTATTTAGACTGACTTGTTTGGGAAAATTGGGTAGAGATTTTGTAGTTTGGGGGGAAAAGGTTTCCCTGAGTTGGGAGTATTTTGTACAGTTTAGGAGAAAGTGCCTCTCTGCCTCTACCTCTACTGCCTGGCAGTGACCACAGAGCCTCTCTTCCCGGGGCATCCAGGTCTGCCTACGTCGAGCAGTCTCTATGGCCACGCTGTATTTGCTGAGCCTGTACTTGGTCAGGATCTGTCTCTGCCTCATATCTCTGACAGTGAAGCGATACTCTACCAGGGTATTGTCTCTTTTTAGGGCCTGGTAGCAATTTATTCTACTTTGGGATTTGATTTCATTATCCCAATGTTCCAGGTAGGAGTTTTGAATTTGTTTTGTAATTTGGTTGACTCGGATTGGTGGCGTGTTGGCAGTGCTGGGCTTAGGCTGGTGTTAGTGTTAGTAGGGGTTAGTGCTGTGAGCTTCAGGACCAGCTGACTGAGGGGACTCTTCTCAGCGCTCATCTTATATGTATTTTTCTTCACTCCATTAAGGTGATCAGTTGATCAAGGTTGGTTTTAAATGATGTTTCATCATTTAGCTTTTAGCTTTTCCTGAATGTTCTATGTTTAGTTCCGTTTTAGGGATTTATTTGTAGAGGTTTTCAAAATAATTTTCCCAAATATTTCTATTTTGTATGGCCATTTCTTGGGGTTTTGATGTTCTTAAATTATTCCACATTTCCTAGAACTTGTTTGGATGAATGGACTGTTCAAAAGTGTCTTGAGAGTTTTTAGTTTTTTCTGTATGATGGTGCATTTGTAGTGACTGAGGGTGTCACAGTACTGCTGGTGTAAATCTGGGTCAAGTGGTTGATGATGTTTCTGATTTTATCTTAATTTCTTTCTTCTTTTTTTTTGCATTTATCATCAAACCATTTATCATTGGATTTAGGTTTCTGATGGTTTGTCTTGTTTTAGTTTTTTTTCAGATTTGCCTTAATTTCCGGCTTTTTGGAATATTCAATTTATGCTTCTAACGGTTGTTTGTTTTATTGTGTTAAATATTGATATAGTTATTTGTCTCATTGGAGATGTTTAGCTTAGGTAAATTTTAATAAGTTAAGCATGTTTACTTATGTTATCTCTTTGCAGAATTAACCTTTATACCTGCTCTCAGTAATTGTCATTAGGGCAAGATAGCTCAGTTTCGAACTGCATTTTAATCCCTAAAACTACAGCACTTTTGTACATCGCTCTGGATAAGAGTATGGGTTATGGGGGCGTGGCTGTGTGTGTGTAAAGCTGTTCCCTCAGGTTTTGCAACTCCTCATTGAGGCCCTTTGCTTTCTTTCTTTTGCTCCATCATGAGGTTGGTCAGCTGGGTCCTCAGGGCCTTGTTCTCTTGCCACAAGCCCCTGACTTCTGCCATCAGCTCGCTGACTGCTGTCCTGCTCTCCCTTTTCACCTGACTCACCTCGTCCCTCAGCTGCTGAGTGTGGTTAGTCTTGTTCAATCTGGCCAGTATTGGCTCTCTGAACTCTGCAAAATCCAGCTATAATTGGGCCAGGCTGTCTCTGACTTGTGGCAGGTTGCTGGGAGACGTAGGGGCCAAAAGGGGCTGGCTGTTGTGGGGTCCTTTTTGGCTCTATGGCTGCAGGGAGGCATTACCAAGTTGGTTCCAGTATGATAAATGTTGACAGTAATCATGGTGTTTTCTGTCTCTACATCCTCACCTATGAGGATCTCCCTTCCATTACAGATCCCTCTTCTTTTAATGTGTGGTAACGTTTTGCAGACTGCTGTGTGCCAGGCTCTGGGGAACTCACTGTGTACAGTGAGGTTGGCAATCACTTTTTTGTTGTCCTGAAGCAGTGGTTCTCAACCCTTTTTTGGCTTGTGACCCCACTTTGACGTCACAAAACTCTGACAAAGTTCTACAAAAATGTATTTGTTTTAGATCATGTAATAGTTTGTAATGCTATATTAAAAAGTTTATGTTTATTATTGTGGAGACGAGCCACAGATTAGAGCACAATGTGAGAAGTGTATCTCAGTACAGGATATGTATCTACAAGGCTGCAAATTAATGTCGAACAAACAATGACTCAAATAAAACAATAGGAAAAAAGAGCCAAGTAGACTACAAATATATAAACAGGCCACCTCCATACTGAAGAAAGACAGAGCATTGTAGAGCATTGGCTGGGGAATTTCGCAGTCGTTTTGTTAGCGTGCTCTCTTGGTCGTTAGCGATCAACTCTATTCTTCTTTTGACTTTATTATCAGAACACACATCGTTTTTACCATTTCCATGGCAGCATGCATTATAAAAGTTTCCACCATAGTATGCGGCTTCATAGCCTTTGCAACAAGATAACAGTGAAGAGGCGACTCCGGGATGCTGACCTTCTAGGCAGAGTTGCAAAGAAGAAGCCATATCAGACTGGCCAATAAAATTAAAAAATTAAGATGGGCAAAAAAACACAGATACTGGACAGAGGAAGATTGGAAAAAAAGTGTTAGGTACAGACAAATCTAAGTTTGAGGTTTTTGGATCACAACATTTGTGAGATTCAGACCAAATAAAGATGTTGCCATCTGTTAAGCATGGTGGAGGAAATGTGGTGGCCTGGGGGTGGCCATGGTTATTTCAGGGGGGCCGTAGACCATGACAGAAAATTAGTAACCCTAACCTGGCATCTAAGGAGCATGAATGAATCCTATGATTGCTGATTAGAGGTAGATGTTATAATTTACTTAACCCAGAATTCAATGTAACAGATAGGAATACTTCACTAGAATTCTTTGACATACTATAAATAGTCAGTATTTCTACCTCGGAACTGCAGCTCAATTTCTCTCTCTCTCTCTCTCTCACACTCACACACACACACAGTACTGTACTCACATACGGGAGAGCCTTGGGTCCCTCTGTATTTGTGATCATATAATCTGGGTCTATAAGTGTTGAACATCCAACATATTTTCAGAAAATAAAGCTCAAATGAAATAAGATAGCAAGTGTGTGTTACATATATTGCACAGGTTATTAATAGTAAATTTACAAACAAAACAAAATCCTTATTGACATCAGTATTATCGTTGTCAGTGCTCTAGCTAGTACACTCTGCAGGTTAAAATCATGACCAGAGGGGCTGCTAAAGTGCTAAATTATCCTAGATGGATTCAAAACAGCATAATTCTGTGGTTCTGATCAGACCTGGCAAATGTTTGACAAACTCATCCATGTTGAGGGAGCTCCTTGACTCAACACTGAGAATGCTGAGGTGACTTAACCTGTCATCAGCCATTGTTATCCTAAGGTGGATTTTTATCAGTTTTAAAGCTAAGAGGCGTCTCTAGCAAGAAGCACTGCTGACTGGTGTAACAATAGAAATCTTACTAAGTCTAAATAGCTCATGGAAGACCTCTTTATATGGTTCTAGAAACACAAAAAACTCAAGGAGAGTAGATGGTCTGTCTATTCAGCTTTTCTCTCTCTTATCAAGCAACCACTTGATTTGATGCACCTCATGCTTGAGGTCCTCTAAATCTTACTCAAAGGTCTGAGCAAAGGCAAACAGAGGCTCCTCATTCAAGAATGTCTGAACTCTTTGTATTGAGAGACTGAGAGACAACATCAGTGAGTCATGAAATCTTGAGCTTGTTATAGGCTGTCTTTTACACACTGTTTGTACACTTATTTGGAAATTGCTCTGCAATCTCTTCAACCTATTTCCACAGTTCTCCAAAGTAACCCTCACTTCTGTAGTCCTGCAACGTGTCTGTAAGGGCACCTACTAGATCCGCTTGCTAGGTCAAGCGAGCTGGATTTGAGCATGTCAGAAAGACATTTGGCATCACCAAGCACTTTACAAAAGGTAACCAAAGGACCTATGAACTGTAAATCTATCTGACAAAAAAGGCCTCTTGCCTCTACTGATCTATCACCACTATTTTCAAGTGTGATGTTCTGTAGCAGTCTCAGAACTGCTGGAAGCCTGTCCCTCAGATTACGGCATGCCATGCCATCCTACCTTACACCACCTTACAAGTCTCTGTAGTTCCCTGGGCCGCTGCGTGGATAAGGCTTTTTCTGAACTGCAAGCCACTTGAGATGAATGTACGAGCCAGATACAAAGTTATAAAGCTTTTATATAAAACTGCCCCAGGTACTGATTTTACAGCATCAACAAGAACCAAATTCAAACAAACTGCATTACAGTGCACATAAAATGCAAATTTTGAAACTGCAGACACACCAGAATGCTTTCCGCTCGGATGCAGCGTCCTAGCCTTGCCCCATTATCATAACATTAAAATCAATACCTGCCTAAGTTACTAACTAGATAATGGGTAGCCCAACTCTGCAATAAGTAGCTAGCCTATAATTTATATATAACATTATAATACCAAACAGGCTATCTGCACATTGTGGAAATCTTTTGAGTTACGTTAACAGATTTGAGTTCAAGTAATCTGAGTTCATGGATTTCTAAATGTTAACTTTAACACACATTAGCTAAACACTCGTATACTGTAAGTTAACCTACGACACTGCACTGTGTAGGTGGCATGTATTGCTAACACAGGGAACAGATGTCTCTAAATATTATCTGATTAACTGTCTGTTATGGAACCAAATTGCCAACATTTACACAGCGACTCAACCTTCGTAAAAGTTGTTGATGAAACAGACCCGATGCTAAACCTTAAAACTTACTTCAAAATTATGTTTTCACTGCAGGTCCTCTCCATAGATACACGAGTCGTGAATTGTCTTTCTCCTCATCTTCGTTCCGAAAAATGCGCTGCCGGGTATCAAAATAAACGCTTCTCTCAACAATAGATGAAATTAGATTTCAATCAGCATCAAACTGCCAGATATAGCGAATTAAATTTTGGGGTGGCACCCCAGGGTGGTCAGTCAGATACCAGGGGGGTTCAGTGCAACCCCGGGCACCCCTCTGGCTCTGCCACTAGTGCTTTGGTGGTGGTAAAGTGGGAGATTTATACAGGGTAAAATGGATCTTGAAGAAGGAAGGCTATCAATCAATTTTGCAATGCCATGCCATACCCTGTGAACTGCGCTTGATAGAAGCCAATTTCCTCCAACTACAGGACAATGAACCAAAGCCAATACAACTTGTGGGCGGTGCTTCAGGAAGCATGGGGGGAAATCTCTTTAGATTACCTCAACAAATTGACAACTAGAATGCCAAAGGTCTGCAAGGCTGTAATTGCTGCAATTGGAGGATTCTTTGACGAAAGCAAAGTTTGAAGGACACAATTATTATTTCAATTTAAAATCATTATTTTTTAACCTAGTGAATGCTATAGTTCCTATTCAAACTCATTTCATTTATGTTTTATGGAAAAAAAGGAAATTTCTAAGTGACCCCAAACTTTTGAATGGCAGTTTGTGTGTGTGTATGTATGTACAGTTGTGCTCAAAAGTTTGCATACCCTGGCAAAAATTGTGAAATTTTGGGATTGATTTTGAAAATATGACTGATCATTTTATTTAAGGATAGTGATCATATGAAACTGTTGGAAAAATAATAGTTAAACCTAATGTCTGTTGCTAAGTGTTTCAAAAATATGATTATGCTTATGCTATATGATTATGCTTAAATACTATTTAACAATTGCAGATGGTAAAGTAATGTTG
>JAOYSI010005375.1:0-13589 GCA_025775065.1 Hiodon alosoides
TCTTAATTACATAAAAATGCATCCACCATTCCACTAGGTGTTTGCCAAACTAGCCATCCCCGAAGACTCTTGTTGAGCTACATTCTATTTCATATTATAACATAATTACATAAAAATGCATCCAACACAAAGATCCTCCATGACATCTAACTATCCACCATTCCACTAGGTGTTTGCCGATTTCTATATAATACAAGTCTGCATGATTGATATTGGCTGAAAATATAATTCTACAGTTTGAATAAAGCCAGTTTGGAGCTGTATATAAAACTTAAACCTAAAAGACCGTCAACGTAATACAGTAATTTGTATTTACTCACAGTATTGCACAATGAAAGAGGAGGTTCTGTTTGTTTTCAACCTTTCTAAGCTAGATGCCACAAAAAAAAAACATATGACTCCAGGGTGAGTAATAACCCCACTGTGAATAGTGTAATTAACAAACCAATCAGACGGATCTGTTGCAGTAATCCTTTTGTGGGCAGATGTCTGTCAAAAAATGTGTATAGATGTTTGCCTTACAGGCATCCCATGAGACTTCTGGGACAACGCTGCTTCACTTCTTCCAATAAGACAACACAGACAAAGGAGGAAGAATAACAGCAGAGTAATCGAAAGACCTCATTCAGGCTCTATTAATGACTACAGATACAGATATAATAATAGGCTTTGAAAGCAAGGACATCATGAGACAACAAGGCCAAACAATGCCTACATTTACAGCCTATCAATCTGTCTATTTTAGACCATGATTATATTTGTTCAGGAAGCAGCCTTTGATTTATTCAAATCACGTCTTTAGAAAAATAATAGACATCCGCCCGTTATGCTGTCAGAGATGTAACCTCATTGCGTGGCCCTCAATGTGAATGGCGGCAAGAAGTATTCTAATGAGAGATGATTTGGAAATGATGGCATATAGTTCAACTTTCATTGTGAATGGGTCAGTGTGCATTAGTGGGAAGCAATGACATACAGAGTCTCTGGTCCTCTCTAAAACGATGTACCATTACTAAATTACAGTAAACTTCCTTGCTATCAGAATCCATTAAATTGCAAGAAAGTAGCTTGTAAGTTTAATTTAAATTACTTTTCAAGTTTCTAAAATGACTTGTTGCCAGCATGTTTATCCCTTTGTTTTTGTACTTTTGTGAAATTATGTAGAATTCAACAAGGCTATAAACGCTTAAAGAATTATTTGTGCGTGTTTGTGTGTGTGTGTGTGTGTGTGTGTGTGTGTGTGTGTCTTGGATCGTTGAATCACTCAAATCTAGCTTTCTGCAAAAAAAAAAAACAGGGCATAGATTTATTCTAAAAGAGCCAACACTCCTAACACATAACACTGTAATGGCGTTGCAGTAAAAATCGACATTAGTTGGGACAGTTGGTGGTTCTCCCTTCATGTTCCAGTGGCTCTTTCGTATCTCGGGACTTGGTGTCAAGAAATTGGAAGAGTTTTTATTTCCACGGACACATTCACCATTGAATTGAACTCAACCGTCATCAGCCACAGATAGTACATCAGAGCATTCCTTATGCTATCTGGGTCCTCTATGCATTACCTACCTTCCTCTCTCTATTAGTTTGTCCTGAGAAAACATGCAGTGAATTCATTTTCGATTCAGTACATTGTGTCAATGCAGCCCCACTATACAGGAATGCAGCTGAACTTGTACAGATGGAACGAAACAAACACTCCAACACTTCACTGCCTTTCTCCTAGTAGAACCATCTTCCTCACTAAGGGGTGGGTCTATTCAAAAGCATTTCTGCATTTCTGTAGGGGGGCTAATTGTTCTGCTGCATGCAATGCAATCTGATCAATAGTCTTTTGTGAAATAGACTATGGAGGCGGAAAAGGCTAATAGGTAATTCATTGATTCATTTTATGCAATGTGTGGTTTGCATGGAAGGTCACTCTTTTACTCAGGCATGTTGACACATGCGCCATGTTCCACCCACAATAGGCCAGGAATCCAGTCAATAACAGTTAAACATGCAATGTTTACCTTCTCATTTCATAAACATGATATCATCCTCCATTGAAATTATGTAATTGTACATAGTTATCATTATATACAGTAAATATGTCTACCTTAACTTGGATAACGGCTGAAAAAGTAAGGTAACCTTTTTCGCCATTAAAGACAACAAACTCGTCACTTTGGGAGTCCAAACTTGTCAAAAATTACAGATCACCCAAACGCTGTTGCTTTCGGGACACCTTCACTGACAGTTCGATGGTCCGGTACTCAAATCATATGATAATTTTATCTCTCCATCGGCAATCGCTCTCTATCTCTCTGTCAACCTTTTAAAATGGTCCCGAACAATGGAGAATACAGTGTCAAAGTTTCTCAATAGATGGCACCCGTGGTCCATTCATTCACAGTTTATGAAACCGTTCCTGGAACCATTTTGGCTTGTCACACTTGAAGGTTGGACCGTCATTGGCCAATAAGTATCGAATTGAAAGTGTTTGTAAAATCCATATCTAGATGCCAAAAAACAGTCTTTTAACAGGACCTTAAGTGTTTTTAGTATGCATGATGTTTCTTTAGCAAATAATGGAAAACGAAATAAAATACATATGTAGCCAAGTTGACGTGTATACAATATGGCTTCGACACATTGTTGTGATTCCGCTCGATGTATAGCGACAACGCCATTTCGTTATAGTAACTAGCGCAGTCAGGCAGGCATTCATTAGATCGTAAACAGCTCTCAGGCGCTTCATGGACTCTCTTCCGTAGGTTAACGACGTCACAACCCCTCCCCTGCCCGGAGCTGCTCAGTCCCCCCAGAGTGCCCCGCGCAGCCTCGTTCTCTGAGAAGAAGTCTATCCACCTCGAGAGTGACAGAGGAGCAACAAGATGGCGGAGTGAGTGAGTTGCGCTTTTGAAGGAAAGCAGTGACTCAAAAATATTCCCACAATACGAACGGGGAAATAATATTCAAATTTGTGGACACCAATCCACAGATTAACGATTGAGAAAATAGTCAGTCCTTACGCTGAGGCTGTTTAAGAGCGTCGTTGTCGACTTATGTTTTGCGTTGCTACTGGTGTCTTTTCGCTACCAGAAAAAGACTTCGCTTCTGGGTTCGGTGGAAGAAATTCAATCACCAGAAACGCGTTAAAGGAGGAGGATTCGCTTGCTTTTATTGTCCGTTATAGCTGGCTACAAGTAACGCCGATCATTTTATATCTATGATTAGATCGTTTCATTTTTTGCCCAGATTGAATATTTAGTGTGTGGCTAGCCATTGAGAATATAGCTAGCAAGCTAGCTAAATTGTTTCAAGTACGTGATCGCTGACGACAATACAAGGAATCTTTATGTTCTGTTAACGAAGAGACCGAATAGGGCTGCGCCAGATCAATCCCATAGTATCATCTCTTTTTACTGATCGAGTGCTGCTCGTGAGTTTGAGGACATGGCAAGCAGTAGCGGCTCCAAAGCCGAATTCATAGTAGGTGGGAAATACAAGCTCGTGCGAAAGATTGGATCCGGATCTTTTGGCGACATTTATCTGGCAATCAATATCACAAATGGGGAGGTAAGTTATTTAGATTTTCTAATGTTACTGGTACTGCTTGGTAGCCCTATCACCATAAACCCCACTGGATCAGAAATGTAGAATGGACGTGGCAAGTTATTGGGTTATAATTCATATACCCGTTAGCTAGGTAATTAAATGTGTAACAGCTATGATATTGCATTGAATGTGTTCCAAGTGCGTTTAGGCTTTCAGTTAAATACGCTTTGGTTTTCAAACGAATTTTGGTGTACATTGTGTGTTTCAGGAAGTTGCAGTAAAATTGGAATCCCAGAAAGCCAGACACCCGCAGTTGTTATACGAAAGCAAGTTATACAAAATTCTACAGGGAGGAGTGGGAATCCCTCACATACGGTAAGAATTTTCATCAGTAAATGGCGTTCGACACGTTATTCCACGATCAAAGTTGGTTGGCTATTTACGAACGTGTATTTTTTTAAATCGTAGTAGTCAGACGACCGCCCTACTTGCAGTCGAAATGCAGCTTTAGCCGTTTCGGAGGACGTAATTTGCCACCAAGATGGCTAGCCTTGGGGTCTAACCTAGCCCCGCACGTCCCTTTAGCCGTCTAGTTATCTGAATGCTAAACCATCGCTAATGTTATTCACGAATTAATCATTTTCGAAGACTGTGTCGACCCATAGAAGGTGTTTTTACATTTCTTATTCGAGATGTGTCGGTAGCCATCGCCGCAAGATGGAAATGGCCGCTCCTCTTTTGTTGTGTTTGTTCCAACATGTCTTCCTGCTCTGTCAGAAAATGGCGGCTGGGTGAAAGCGAAAACAACTTTTAGGCCTTCCAGTATTGTTTTTTTTCTCTCAAGGTGACTTAAGACTTTCTTAGACTCAAATTTGAAAAAAATGGGAATGTTTGATTTAAAAAGTCTTGTAAACAGTCTGTAGTGTGGAGTATTTTTTTATGAAAACGGTTTTGTACCCTGTCTAGATTTTGATGTAGAGTATCATATTAGGACTAGGAGTAGCGACTAATATGCTCTTTCGTACAAACGTATTTTTTTGTTCTGCTTTAGCGTTCTAAATCCCAGGATGGTTTAAGTATCGGAATATTAATTTTGAATATCTAGTTTTTAATCAAACTAAAGTCCTGGATACTAGGACGCGAAGGGGACGTGTTGGTTTTCATTTTATGGTTATGTTTTGATTTGCAGGTGTCTGCTCTTATCAGCATTAATGGTTTTTAATGCTGTATTGTGACCAGCTCGGTAGGTTTTATTTTAGAGTCTTAAATCAAATGGCCCATGTCCAGGAAATAAGTAAAGCAATAGTTTTATCTTGGTGAATTTTAATTTTAATGCGGTCTTGTTGATCAGAAATGAATTTTTGCAGGCAATATAATTTTATAATGCAAATTTGTGTTTTGGGTTATTTTGATCATTCCCGTGGGCCTCTTAATTTCTTTGAGGCCTAGAAAGTAAGTTTAGGTGTTTCGCAGCCCTTTCAGCAACATATCCTGAAATATGTGGGTTTGCTGGTTTGGTTTAGGTTAAAATCCAAATGATACAACCTTTAAAAATAAGGTTGTGTGTATGGTAATGGCAAAGTGGGGTTGGAGAGAGAACGCTGAGGTAAAGCTGGATCTGCTCTCCCCCCAGGTCTCTAATATTATTGCCCCTTTTACACAAACCCATCAAAGCCAGATCTACAGACCATGAGTGCAATGTATTAGATTGTAGTTTGATTTTGGCATTTTGTTGTGCTGCAACTTGTTATGCACGGAAAATTGATTTAAACACATTAAAAAGATTAGTCTATCCACTTCTGTATTGGCGCACTAACCCCACTCTACGACGAATAAACTGGAATTAAATCAAGTACTTGGCTTTCAGCAAGAAAATGTTGCCTACTAAGGGCCTGGTGTTGGTGGATAGTTGGCGATAGGATTCTGAGCGCAGGTGTTCCAGAAACTGAACTCCTTGCAAGTAGTTTTTGTAGCTTGAGGACTGAATAATGCTGCGTTTATTACAGTAAAGTCTCAGTAGTCCGTGTGTTGTATATGTTGGATTAAAACAGCTGGCATGACAATGGTAGTTAAGGTGACAGACATTTTGTTTGATTACTTATGTGGTTGTATGCAGTGTCGTAGATCTAATCCATTAGACTTCTGCAACGTAGTTTATTAACTATGTTTAAGTTAATGTTTTAAAAATGAGTTTTTCGCTGTCACTGTTTTATAAACCTTTATGGCGAGGCAATATACATGTAATTGCCCGTGGTTTATAAGTTGCCCTTTGAGCCAGGTTTCCAGTTCAGAGGTTTATCAGACAGGTGTTCACAGCTCCCAGGTCTGACCTGTCGGTAAATATCCATATTTCCTGTTGGCAATGATTAGGTTGACCGCTTTGCCCAAGACGAAGGAAATTATCCAGGTGACACCTAATGTTCCCCTAAGATGTTACTGCTTTGTTAGATGCACAACATACTCAAAGCATTACTATCAGCTGCCCCCTAGACCAGGGTTACACAATCTTGGTCTTTGTGGGCTGCTGTCAGTGTTGTCCTTTCTTAGATTAAGATTTTTTTTGTGTTGTCTGGGGTTTCCAGGCCTAAATCAGTTGCTGAACCCCACAGACAATGTGGCCCACGAGGAACAGAATTCCTGCACTATCCCTGCCATAAGCTAATGGGAGTGCCATTCCCCCTAAGTTGTAATCTTGGCTATGTTGGTCTGTTATTTCTGGACATGCATGACTTTATCAGAAGAAATGGTAAACTATGCTTAACCGGTGAGGACTTAAGGTTTTAGTTGGAAGCTATTTTGTCTACTTGTTGGAAGTCGCCTAATGCCAATATTATGAACGCAGCTAAACAAATTTGTATGTACATAACATATGGGTTTATATTGGTGTATATGATGGGAGGGGCTTAGTGCTGCAGGGCACTGTCAGTTGGTTGATACAACTGCAGTTTACCCAAAGAAGGGAATGGAGAGAAGTTCCATTTCCTAAGACATGTCATGCCTGTTTCTGAGCTGAGGGCGAGCGGCCGGATTTTCCCATTAACCCCAGCAGAGGGAAAATTTGGATTTATTGTTAAAGCTCTGTCATGACACATCTGGTGGGTGCAATTCTGCGTGAGCTTTGTTTCGTAAATTAAAATACAATCTGCTGCGTGTTTATAAGCAACCTGTTGAGCGCACTGTGAAACGTCTGAAGTGAGATTAGAACAGGCCCTCGCTGGGAGAAGCAGTGGACTGCTGTCTGCTTTTCGGTGTTCAGGCTGGATAATCTGCAATCGGGTCATGGAACAGCCTACACGACAATGAAGAAAATATTGGCTTTGACGTATTTGGAGAACCTTTTCATGTTTAACTGTTGGGGTTTCCTCACAAGATGCCGTTTTATTTTCTTTCCAGGATACATCGGCTGATCAGACTCCTGCTGTAAATCCAATTATAGATGACATTTTGGAATTGCTCCAGTCAAACTGTATTCTTAATTAAGGTCAAAGTGAGGCTTTGGGCATTTCCCCCCTTTTCAGTTTTCACAGTGAAATGAGTGGTACGTTCACGTCTTGACGCTAGTTTTTAATTAAGTAATTAATCCCAGTTTAGAACAGTTAGGTATTTTTGTTACCTGTGCCTGAACTTGGAGTACGGAGAGTGTGGCATCAGTATGTCACAGCATGTTAACCCCTAACCTACCTCACTTTTGTACGTTGCTCTTGATAAGAGCTGCTAAATGAGTAAAATATTAAATAGTGAAGCGTTGCAACGCTAATAATTTCTTAATTGTTTTAGAATGAATTCTGGGTGATCTAGAGGTTAATGAAGCCTGTACGTCAACCCTGCATGTTCCATTTACATTTAACCCTGCAACATCTTTTTTTTTTTTTTTGCAAGGTTTCCAGTTGAAAAAAATTCTGCCTCCGCAGGAGTTAATGAGGACTTGTATCGACTTGAATATTTTAACAGAATTTCTTTACTTGAAGGAGGAAATTTAACAACCCACTGGTACGGTAGGCCTGAGCTCCAACTGGCTGCTGAAAAAAGGACGCAGATTATGTGAAAGGGCTGCGTGGTGTGAAGTCAAACAGGAAAGATTTCTCCAGTGACATGAGGGGCAGAGTATACTGTTAATGACTGGGCTAGTTCTGTTCTCACGGTTTGAATGCACCTTTTCGCTTTCAGTTCTCAAAACCAAACTTTCCCACGTGTGTTTGTGGGGCTAAGTTTGCGGTATAATGCACTGCAACCTTCCAGGGCAATCGGCAAACATACCCATATACATTAGCCATCTGCATTGGCTGCTATGTACACATGGGTTGAGTTATTGGTGTATAATTCAAATGCCACTCAATCGTTTAGTGTCTGGAGTTTTCTCAAAATGTTTCCTAGATTTCAGATTTTCTTCCATTTAGACGTCATTGCTCAGACCCCATTAATAAGCTAGTAGTTACAGCCGTCTGAAGGAGCAGTGCACGCTCTGTTTTTTACAATCATCTTGTTTAGAAATGTTCTGTTCGTCATTCGAGCATGGCGTTCTTTTTATAGCCGCGTTGCAGTATTGACTCAGAACTTCTGCTCCTGACCAACCTAGCTTTAAACAGCCAACGCCTACTGTTGCATTGTAGTGGATGTTAACAGTAGCGGTTCTGGCCTAGTGAATAGCTCAGGTAAGTGATGTGCCCTGTACGTTCGGAACTCTAATCCCATACCTGCTAGGTCATCCTGTTGATGAATTGGCTTGTATTTCATAGAATGGCTTAATCTTATTAGTCTGTTCGGGCTTTCCATAATTAGGGATCTTCAGATTTCTTTTTCTTCAAGCAACTGAGTGAAACGGCAATGGATCACAGATGGGGGCATTTCCTATCAACCCATGTCAACAATACAGATGTGACAGGGAGAGACATTGCGTAATTGACAGTGCACTGTTGGGTGGAAGGAAATCGGCAGGGCTTTTCTCGGCTCACTGCTAACCCCCGTCTTACAGAAATGACGCAGCACATGTGGTTATTCTCATTTCGGGCAGCATCCTGCAAGGTGCATTTGAAGCTTGGCTATAGTATCGCTGATGTCTGGTTAGGGTTAGTCACCTGAAGGGATCTCTTTTATACACAGCTTTTTTTGTTTTTATCTGCCAGGAAGCAGGAGTCTGTCAGACACTGCCCTATCCTGACTTGATTCCCATTTGATTGAATCTTCGAATCAGTGAATTGAGGTTGCTGGGTTATTCTGTGTGTGCAGTGGACAGGTTGTCTTTGAACTTAATGTTGTGCAATATTTTTACCCACCGTATCCAGGAATTAAACTCTGGTCGGCACAGCTTCCTGACTGACAAGAGAAATGATTAGCTGGTTGAGCTAAAGACCAAAGTCTTTCGGTCCAGGAACATATCACACTCTTGTCTTCAACTCCAGGGAGTGATGTCACTGTCTGTTGCAAGCTCGCTCAAAATGAATGCATTGGCTGGTGAGATCTGATGGCAGCTGGTATTTCTGAGGAGGGAGGGTGAGTGGGTTGGGAGAAGTGCACCAGCCCTGAAAAGGGCTCTCACAATAAAAAAGTGAGTGAAACCTTGCCAAAGTTTAACACCATTCCTCCAGTACCTTTTTATTAAGAAATGCCATGGACAGAACAAGATGAGGTACGAGTGGCTTAAAAATTGAATGTTTGCCTGGTTGCAATAATGGTGTAAAACAAGAGATTCTTCTTTGAAGATTCACCCATTATATCTCTGCGTCCAGTAATCCAGCTCTTGCAGACTGGGCATCACGCCTCTATTCACTAAGTCCTTTAATTGGGGAGTCGGTAACAAAAGCTGCTGGGCCTCCTGCCACGTCTGAGTTTGTCCTAGAAAGATGGAACGATGGCCTGACCCGAGTTCTCTGTAAAGGTGCAATGCTCGAGCGTCTACTCAAGAAAACCAAGGCGTGAAATCACGATTGTTTGTCATTAATGAAAGCCTGGTTCATATTTGGAAGGTCTTAAAACTTACCTCCGATTGGTGTTCAGTTAATGATGAATGCAGTTTCGCCGAATCGCAGTGCTTGCGCCCATGGAAACGGGCCGATGGCTAATGGTGTTCTCACAGGCTTTCGTCTTTAAGGGTCTCGGAGAGGAAGATGTGGTGAAGGGTTTGCTCTGCACTTTGTCTCGCCTCACTCCCAAGCAGCATGTGAGCTTGCATTGTGACCTCAGTGACTTCTTTAAAGGAGATGAACCACTGCTGGACTGCAAATGACTGGCGTTGCCTAGGGGCTGGAGTCATCCAGCCATGTCGTGTAGTTGAATTTGGTGATCGCACTGTAAATGATGGCGAATGGCGATTCCCTGGGTGGTCACCCCATTTAGAAACGAGTACTTTAATAAGCAAAATCTTCAATTGGCATTTATATGGATAGGTGAACAAACTAAACCGTTAAGTATTGGCATAGAAGTAATTGGTGTAGATAATTGATTCACTTGAGATTGCCTTGGGCATAATTGTACTGTAGAAAAGGCCTAGGTGTGCAATGGCTGTTATGTGCTGTGGTTCTGTTAGTGCCATGCCAGAATATTTAGAAAAAATAAGATTTCAGATATTCTGTAGATGCCAGATTTATTCATGCTTTCATGTTAATTGTTTAATGTTCTTCAGTTGTGAACAGATCAGTCATTCACTAGTAGTTTACTCATCAGTCTAAACTTAATAAAATGGAATACGTTTGTGCAGGAAAATTTGGTCAATGTGTGAAATTTACTTTTTCCTCAACATTCATTTAGCGGATTAGACTCGATTGATTGTGAGGCACTCGTTTTGCAGTGAGTGACCAGTCTTTTCTGTTCTGCCCTGAATATCAGGGGGGATACCTGGGGCATGACTTGCTGTGGGAGGAGGAATGTGCTGAAAGGCCTTTACCCCGCCCCCGGCCGTGAAGGCTGACGTGTGCTGCTTTTCTCTCCGCTCCCCTTTGACCTTCTCCGTTTTTTCATAAATGGCAGGTTGTTTTAATCATGCCATTGGCCCCTCCAATGCGGAGCTTTTGCTGAAGAGACGGAGGAGCAGGAGGGCGGGTAGCGGCAGATGTTTTCAGCTTTATTTGCTTTTTAAAAATGCCATTCTACATGTAATCTGTTAGCGGTGCTGTGTCCACTGTGACTAAGGGTGGGAAAGCATTGGAGCTCCACAGCCTGTTTGTTTGGTCAAAGTATGGAAGCCTGTTGCGTGGCCCATTGTGTCGTCTATTGTGAAACTGGCGATCACCGGGGTGAGCACACAATCGAGGCTCTCAGATCCTTTGTGTGTGAGCTGATATATGCCAGTGGCAGGGGACTTTTGTGCTACCTTGTTTTGCCATGGTTTCTTTGTTTTGGCGAATCTTGGGGGCTGGAGGGTTGCCCGGCGACTGCGGCAGTTCTGTATCTGTGAGGTCTTGGGAATCCCTGTGACACAACAAAGCTCTGGGTTCTATGTGAAGGGACGATGTAAAATAAAACCACCATGTAAATAATTGAACCCCCCCCCGCCAAGAGTTAACTCAGGGCTATTGTTAAAAGAACAGGTAGTGGCTGGTGAACATCTTTAAACAAACTTGCGGGAGTGACAGTCTTTGGAAGAAGTGAGCAAAGATGGCATATCTTATTCATCAAGCTGTTCGTGTAAACCCTATATAATCACCCACTGAAGTGTTTTAATTAAAATGTGACGATAATCCTGGGCCCATTGTGTGGAACACTGCACGGTTCCACGTTCGACAGTGAGGGAGGGGAACCTCATGTAATGTTTGCAAACTGCTGTAACCGTGGTCTGTGATCGCTTTCAAGTTGTTGCCATTTGAAGTCCACTTAGTCTAACATGCCCTCCTTGTGTTCAGGCCCAAGATTAGTCAGAACAGTGCAAATTTGGACCTCTACACACCATCTTGATTTTAAATTGGTGTTCATTTGAACACCGGAGGGATGTATATCTAAAATGCCGGCCAACAAAACACTAAACTTAAACGGCATTGAAAACTTTTTATTTAAGTGTTTTACGAGTAATTGATTAAAGGGCTTTAAAATCTAAAGAGTAGGTAAATGCATTTTTGTGAATCTGAGTTGAATGTCCTTAGATGAGCTGGTATTGGTCAACGTAGAAATATATCTGCTTTTGCTACTTATTATACAAGCTTAGAATGCTGCCATCAGTTATCTGCAACATTTCAGTTATTGGTGACTTGACTGGAAACTAAAATTTATTCAAATGAGATGGGTACTATATACTATAGATTTTCCGTTTATTAGAACCGCTTATTTCAACACGCCGGTTGTCTAAACTGCTGTTAAAAAAGAACAGCATTACAGTTGAATAGTAACACTTCCTGTGGAGCTCAACTCTAGTCTAAGAAATGTTTTTTTTAATCCGCTGTATTTACTCATTTTCTATGTTGGCTTTTTGTTCCATGCCTTGTCCACTGTTCACATTGCAAGTTTTCCACAATCCACCCACGTGTATCTCCGTTGGCGTCCGCCATTGGCAGTAACTTTCAGGCGAAGTATGTGTGGACTTCATCTCTACATGGGAACATAGCTCTCATCTGGAATGTTGTCTGGTATCAGTGGTGTCTCGGTTGAGACCAGCTCCTTCCTGTGACCTGTTGAGCTTGATTTTCATGTGGGGCAAGCTCTCGTGGTTGAACTTGTTCTGTCCTCATGTTGAAGGTTTAATTCCTTTTAGTTACGGGTTGTGGGAAGGACTTTTTGCATTTTCTAACCGCTACCCATATGTTTATAGTTCAATTATAAAGTGTTGTCTCCTTAAATGTAACTACTGCTTTGACTCAACCGTCTGTCTGGGATGTGAATTTATTTTAGAGGTTTAAGTTGAGTGTCCCGAGGTTCTCTTTCATCCCAAATAATTTGGATCACCACAGGAAATGCTCTTGAGTGAATGTTCACCAGTGTGGGGAGCAGCCATTACGAGCCACTGTCAGCCATTTTATTATGCCTGTCCACACCTTGTGTGTTGTACTGGGGAAGTCGAAGGTCCGCTTTAGGTGGGTCTAATCATGCCCTCCTGGTGCTGTTCTGCTCCTGTGTTGTTAAGCTCTTAAATGGCTGCACCGGTGTGCTTTCTGAAGGCGCTTAAAATTGAAGTTACTGGAAAGTTTGTATGGGTAGAGGATAAGAAAAATTGGCTTGATTTGTCTACTACTGACCGAATCCAGTCTCAGTTAAACTGGTGAATTATAAAGATTATGATCGGTAAAGCTGGTGGGAGAGATTGTTCCTTATGTTTTTGCAGCATACAACCCAGTCTTTAAGAGCAGGGAGAACTTACTGGCCACTTGAGTTATTTCAGCTTGTAACTTGACCCTTTATGAGAATATTTGTGCTCCAACCATGTGCCTCTGATTGTTCTATGGTGAAGTTTGTGTAGATAATTAGCTAATTCAATACTTCCTCCTTTCCACAGTCCGACGAGCGTGAGTTTGATGAAAGCTGCTGGATATGTGGGGCTGCAGAGACGGAACGTAAAAAATGCACCCTTCCCCCACTTACAATTGTCAGATATTCAGTGTTGGGTTTCCTGCTGTATGTATCAACAGCCTGTGATACAAGCAGTCTTATTGCAGAGCTCCCGTTTGCCGTTCTTTAGCAAACTCTTATGCGGGGAGGCTTGTTTGCTCGGCGAAAAGATTTAGTTTACCTCGCCTCCAGCCCAAATTTACACTTCCAACTCTTGACTTGGCACCGATGTCGGCCTCTGTCCTGTTGGTTATTGTGAAACTTGTTATGAATTATTTTCTTAAACGTTGTCTGAGATGGGTATTTTATGGAACGGTCCTTCTGTTGTACCATCAGTTTTGGAACGTTATGTGCTTGGAGAGCAATATTGGTGCAACCATTGCATCTTATTGGGTTTTGATGCAGTGGTCCTTAGTGTAGGCCAGGTTGTCTGCTCACCCATATTTGGTATTGAAGCTGGCCTGAGAATGTCTAATCATTAATTTGAACAGATCAAGTGTTTCTTGTCTGATGCGTTGACCTGGATTCCACATTGACTAAAACTGTTTGTCGCTCCCTTCCCTCCGCTCTCCTCCACCCCCCCC
>JAOYSI010005376.1:0-13589 GCA_025775065.1 Hiodon alosoides
CAGAGCTCGTCAGTCGATGCTGTACTCAGCGAAGTGCATGTATCGGCTCCTTGCAAGTAAACTCTAATACCCAAAGATTCCAGCGACTCTGTCATCTTTGATAAAGATAAATATTTCTAACAGCTGGATATAAAGCCAACAGACACCATAAAACAAGACTCGAGTCACATTCTTTATGTACTGATTCAAGCAGTCAAGTCTTTTCTTGTAGCAACTAAAATATAGTAACAAAGACTAGTCCGGTCTGGTGAACAAAAATTTCAACGAGTAATTACAACAGTCATTCTAAAGGTATTAAACATGGTTCAATGTGTTAAACTCTCCCATGTCATCTAGTGATTATATTGTGTTTACCTGTGGATTCATCAGCTGCCAGAATTCCCTTTCCAGGGGCAACAATCCTTTGAGCAATGTCACTGAGTTCCTTCTTCTGCTCCGGTGTGAGGAAGGGGTATGCGTGTGGCATTCTGACTCTGATGACAGATGTAAGTGGATGAAGCAAATCAACACTGACATTAGGAAACATTGGTAAAAACTGGGAACAACTGCATTATCATCTTCCTCGAAATGCAGTTTCATATTTGCCACCCCTCGCAGTGAGTGAGGGTAATGCACATGATGGCATAGGCACAACAGAACTGAAGCACGATTGGTGTTTTAGGGGTCCACATGCAAACCCCGTGAAGAGCCGGTATATCCAGAATGTTTTTTATTTACATTGAGCAGTGACAAAACAATAAAATAAACGCACAGTCATGTTTATAGATAGAATTACTTATAATAGCACAGTTTCTCACCATTCACACCCACATACTCCTTACTCTAACTAAGGGTAAAAATCCCATAGCCAACAGATATCGCAAGGAAATTAATGAAAACAACAACTAACCGAGACATGGTTCAGATAAGTAAATTAAACAACAAAACAAATTAATTATTTTGAGAGTATACTTATTTGTGTATTTCTAGGTTGTCTGTACCTGTACAATATTGGCTGTATGCCAGCGTATACCAGATCAGGGAACTAAAAAAAAACCCAACACAAACATACAAAACTCATCCGAATAGACATAATGAATATATTTAGTCCCCTTTTCCTCCCTTTTCTCTTTCTCTCTGCAACAAGAAACCTTTTGATTAATGGAGATGGCTAAAGTAGCCTACAGACAACACCTTCTGACCTTTTCAAACTACATCTACGTGTTGTCAGGGGATTTATGTTATGCAAGCCTTAAATTATTTTGCTGGGAGCAAAGGAGTCTATTTGTAGATTTATTTTTTGAATATTCAGCAGAATAATATTAGTACTTGTATTGTCTATATTATATTATTATTATTGCTTAATAAACTCTTATCCAGTGGGACATATACAGCTTTTAGTTTAGTTCTGCACGTTTAATGAAGTAAAAGTAAAATACTGAACATTTAAAAACCGAAACTTAATAATGCTCACTCTCTCCATTGAAATTCTTATGTTTTGTATGTTCAATACACAAGATCCAATGCCTAACTTAAGTTTGTCCTTCGTTTCTTGTTCCATTTTTGGCAGCATTTCTCCCTTGCTGAATGACCTTCTATGAAATGAGAGAGAAGTGTCTGGCCTTCTCTATAGTCCTTCTTAACTTTGACCTTTTCTTATTCCTTCTCTAAAAATTCCTCCGACATGTTTAACCTCTTCTCGCTCCACTATCTTTTAAAAGGTCAGACTAAATATAACCATCTGTATCCATCAGCTGCCAGCAGTGACCGCCCTCTCACTCTCTAGATTACTCTGTTTATTTGAATATAATTCGGTCCAAGCTATCATGATTTAATTGATGTGGAGCATAAATCTTACCACTAGTCTAAAATTTTGAATCTAGCTATTGTTGCTAAAATGATTTAACACATTTTAATTGAGCAGGGATTGGAAATTGCGGATAGCATTTGTTATGCTCATATAGCTGTCATATGGATTTTAGAAGCAGCAACAGCAATATTTCAGACCAAATTTTTAAAATCTCATAATTGAAATTTCTTTTGTAATGATTTGTATGGCATTATCAGTTATTTGTGCACAAATATTTATACTATTCTGTCAATTTAACGAATGACTGATTGAAAAAAAAAAAACAGCACTCTGAATAAATAGATCATTTTTAAAATCTCATATTGCGGACAGGGATTATTTAACACAAAAACAAACAAAGCTAAACAAAATTAATATATTTCCAATATATATTTACCTTTATGGTAAGCAAGAGAGGAAATGGAGGGGTGGGTTACCGGAGTCCAGATTGTGAGAAAGAGAGAGAAGATCAGGGTCTGCAACACCCTCCTTGTCAAGGGAGGCCTGTATTTATCAGCCTATCATGACCCTTCACATTTAAATCAGCCTGGCTAAACTTAGCAGTGGGCAGTAACAGAAGCGTGGCAGTGACATTTAGCGAAAACTGTATGGCGGGACATGAAAGGTTAAAAGTATCAAGATGGAGAGAGATGGAGAAAAGCAAAGTTGAAGATGAAGTGAAGGAAATTTTGTAGGAGCATAGTAAAATAAATACAATATAAAATATCTTAATTTTTAAATATAAATATTTATAATAAAATAATAAAATATAAATATGCATTTATTCAGTTAAATCCCATGCAAATTATACCTGCATCACTCATAATACTAGAATACTGAAATGTCACTATTCTCAGAAAAATGAAATGAAAATTTTATAAATATATAAAAGATACTATAAAGGACAGTACACAGTTAAAAACGTTTTCAAAAACCACATAAAAAATAAAATAAAATCAATATTTAGTGTGACCAACAGCATCAATTCTAAAAATTGCGGTGCAGTATTATAAGAAAATCGGCTAGTAGATTGTTCCAAGCATCTTGGAGAAATTTCCACAGTTCTTCAACAGACTATACAGTATATAAACATGTACATATACATGATTCCCAAGGACAGCCTGAAAGGACAAAAGTATCAATGAAATATTTTTCTTAATAAATTTAGGTGGCATGCAACCTAAGGAGCCAATTAAGATTCTTTAAAAGGGGCTAGCAGTGCTGGCTAGAGAGGAGTGTTGGAAAAGGCTATATGGTGGCTAGATTTGGGTTGCTGGTTTATTTTATTCAGCTTAAAATTATGTTATTTTGGTGTCCCTAAAAAGAGTGTTTAGTTTTATGCTTGTGTCCTTTTGTTAAACTTTTGATTTGTAATGCACTGGTGGAAGAAATGGTGACTAAACTGCTTAAACACTCTCCCGGTGTCCCAGTCTCCAGTCACTTCTGGACCCAGAATGCCTTGGTATGCCACAATGAATGTAATGAATGTAAGCGCAAAATTGAAATACTAGTGATACACAAGAAAAATTATGTACAAAATAATATATTTGTATTCGTCATTTCGATTCATGCACTCTTTTGATCATGAGTATTGACTTTTTGTTTAATTTGAGATATCGTTAATTCTATACAACATATCTCAGATTAGACTGGAAGTAAATTTGTCAATTTGACATAATTTGATATTAACTGAATTTGAGATATCTTTTAACTGACTTAGTTTGAGATATCTGCAGTTTAACTTAAGATACCTCGAAATACATTTTGAGATATCTCTAAATAACAATTTGGCCAAGTGGATGCTTTCCAAATCAGCTTAAACAGGTTAGATTTTTATACATATCATAGACGTGTCTGAATACACACAGATCTAAGTCTGTGGATCTACAGTTTACCATGCAAACTAGTAAATTATTACAGACAAAATAGAGTGTCTAAACAGTAATGGCTAAATTAGGTATGGACTTTTATTTAGTTGTAAAAAACAATCCATCGATGCCAATAACCCTTGCCAAATACCCATTTACAGATATTTGAGTTTTCTCATGGTGTCATCACTTTTTTTGGTGACTGATGTCAATTATCCGTCATTGGGAAAAGAATGGTTTGAATGTCCTGTTCAGTGTACGTGCATATGCTGGCTTGAATGTCGATAAGTCTATTAATTGCAGCAATCCAATTGCAACAGTCCATTATTGCATCAGATAATTCAAAAATTAAAAGAACTGGAATAGTCCACAAGTTTGCTAAAGAGTCAGATTGTATGCTCTTGGCAGAGAAGACCATTTGCTTGATTTATTTTCTCCAATGCAGGCTATGAGATGTGTGGGAAGGGCCTTGGGTAATACGTGCACACTCCTCCTACACTAAGCGTGCAAGCTCATCTCTTCTTGCCTCCAGGCTATTGGATATTTCAAAGGTTACTCCAATGATACGGCATCTTCTCTAATGGCCTTCTGTGTCTTTAATCAGGTGCTTTGGGAGTCTTGCACAAACAGGTGACACATATTCCAAGACAGGGTTGATGAACATCACATATATTTTGGTTATTGGATAAGGTCTATCCAGCATATTCTGTGGGCACCCAAGATAGGTCAGAGGTCAGAGCTGACCCAACGTTCCCCATAGCAGCTTGCATCTTGCCTGGTAGATAACCTATTAGAAGTTCAGAAACACAAGAAGGTGATTGACGTTTTTTTATCGTCAATCAACGATGTGAAAAACAGTGATTTTTTCATCGTCCTGCATAAAGTTCCAAAAAAGGGGCCAGATGTCAAACAAGCTCTTAACTGATGTACATTTAATTACTAGAACAACGCAGCTGTTAACTTTGGCACCCATATTTTTCAAACGCACTACCAGTCTAAAATGCTACCATGTTGGTTGATGTTTTTCATCAACACCTCCCCCTGGGTGTCAAATTTTGTAATTACTTAGAAGAAGAGAGAAGGGCTCAGAATCTGCGTTGGCCTGCAAGCTATTAACAAAGCCGTAGTACTTGAAAAACATCTTCTTACATCAATTCTACACTCTTCCATGGCGTTTTCTCTAAGCTGGACTTTACTAACAGATCCTCCCACTGTGATAGTAGGAATCTGACAGCCTGCATTACCCACACTGGAATGTACCCTGTGATAGACTTTGTGGGGCTCTTTAAATCAGCCATGAGCACTTCCCCTCTGCCTTCAAATGCGGAAGCCATTTACAAGGTGCCCACACCTACTTCAGCCTCCTGGTTGGCATCCTTCATGAGGTTCTTTCCAGCATATTCATCGGTCACTTGGACACATGTCTGCCAGTTGGCTGTGCAGCCGCTGAAACACTGTGTAGCATTTTAGACATGCCCGGTCTGGGGGTGGGAAGAGACAGGGTGAGGGGGTTTTCTTTCGTGTTGCCTTTTATTCGGTATAATGCCTATAAACTGAACAGAAATAGAAAAGTCAAAATAAGTAGCCGGCTGTACATTTTTTAATAGGTTGGACAATAATGTAAAAAACACAAACAATCAATATAAGTTCTAAGCAGGAATAGTTGTTTCAGAGTATTTTTTGTGTATATAGCACATGGTATGTTCTGCATGGAGGCTGGAAAGAGCCGAAACGGGTCCTCACTCAGTGGAAGCTCATTGAGCCCATGCTAAGAAAGTATGAACGAAAAGTCTGGTAAGTGGTTTACAAACCTCAGAGTAAGTGTGGATTGTTCTCCAAGCTCACTGGTTTTGTGGAAAGGACCCAGCAAAAACTTGAGGCCTCTATACAGGCTTGAACTGTGGGGGGGGGGGTTGAAGACAACAACACTCTCTCGCTAGGGCCTGGACAGAGCCGCCAGGGATTACAAACCAGGGCAAGTCTCCAGAGCCCAGGCAAAGTAGTGGGAGGAATATTTGTCTTTGTTGTTGTTCCCAACCTGTTGGTTGTCTAGTCTGCCTGATAGGTGAGTGAGTGATTTGGTGGATCTGCTGACATGCTGTAGTATGTTCAGATAGCAGAAAAGCTGTAAGGACACAGCGGAAGGTAAGCTTGCTGGGCTAGATTGGTTAAAGGGCAAAAAACATAGCCCTCATCTAAATCAAACATTTGTTTAGGAAACACATATTTCCTACCTACTACTTGTCCTATTTAATTAAATTTGGGTTAAAAGTATAACCTATGCTTTCCTTTCTGCAAGAAAACACTGGCTTTTATTTTCTCGCCTGTTTCCTGTGTGACCTCAACTAATGCGCGAACATTTCACCCACATTTTTTCATGGTCACAGAAATGCGGTCTGTAGATTTCTTGTAGCTTATTATATATAGTAGAATATATAATGAAGTTACACGCATCAATCTGCGGAAGATATCCAATCCCTACGGGCACTTTGTCTGCCATTATGCAGGCATTGCGTTAAAATGCTTAATAGACGCAGGTTGTGGGGAAAACAATGGGAGTACTTCAAAACTGTAAACTTCACCAGTAAACTTTTTTTTGAGGGTTTTATGCTAATTGTTGCTTAGACTGATTGATCAATGATGATATAGACATTGTTGTAAGTTTATTATTTGAATAGATGATAATTAGACAAAGGTAACATTTAATTAAATATATAAAATTATGTGGTGAATTAAGAGGAAGAGTGAAAGGGAGGTATGTGAGGATGAAATGGTTTCATCTGGTGAATACATAGTGGAATTTCTCCCTTTCTCCCTTTCTCTCTTGGCTCTCCCTGCCAGAGCCCATACCTGACGGAAATCAGCAATCACCAGCTCTATAACACCTTATTCGTGCTGATAAACTTGTGCTGATAAATATAGATTACTGTTTTTTGCCTGGTTAAGTGGTTTAGCAGCACCAGTGTTACAGAGAGACCTGGAGGAAGTTACGTATACTCTAAAATGGAGAAGTATAGCGTTTTCTGGGTGTAGAGAAGGTTTGGTGTCAGATGTGTTTCAGATGTGATTAAGTTGTGATTAAGATGTGATTAAGTTTTTAACTTCTCAAGTTTGACCCTGATTCCTATTACAATTAATTTATATGATTTATTTATCTTATAATTTACTACCTTTTTGTCGTAAAAATAAATTCATAAATAGTTCTGTGACACCCGTCCGTCTCGTGAAAACATGCAGGAGAGGTTCAGGCACACCCATCAGCACTGGCTGAGGATTACAGCAATTAAAAATGTAATTTAACAGCATGTCATCCCTCAGTAAGTGCTGGAGGTCGACAGAGAAGTCAGGAAAAAGTGAACAAAATGTGGGCAAAGAAAGGAACAGAAGGACCGCAGAAAGAGAGAGGAGTGGATGGATGGACAATGCTGTGCTGGCTGGAACATTAGTTCTGTTTAAACTGTTGGTGTTAGTTTGCCCTGAAGAGGGTGGTTTCGGTTTACTGGTATTCTTTTGTTCTTAGAATATTTAAGTTTGAGAACCCAAAGAACCCAAAGAACCCAAAGAACCCAAAGAACCCAAAGAACCCAAAGAACCCAAAGAACCCAAAGAACAAGAAAACAGTACAATGACTCCCCCACAATAAAACCTTTGTGACAGGGTTATAAGGAAAACAGAAACCAAGTTGAGAGGTGCAGGGCGAATGAAAACAAAGAATGAACAAGGGTGCATGAGTTAGTGGAATGTTAATTGATTAATTAGTAAATTGAAAAACATGACGGAGTAACTGAAGAGGCGAAGGTGAACCGTGACAGCCGACTAAAGTAATTGGTTGGACAACATATTTTTAATGCCTTACAAATTGTCATTTTTGTTTGCAACCTAAAAAAATCTTCAGAATAGTAATTTCACTATGCTCAGAATGTGCATATCTTATTATAATTTTCAGTTGACAAACTAGCATTACAGCATTAAATTTCTTTCATTTGTTTCAGTTGACTTAAGTTTTTTTTTTTTTGGTTTATTTTGTTTTCTAGGCAGTCCATGTGTTGTTGTTGGTTTTTACATTTTTTTGCTCTGAGTCTAACCAAGACTTGCTCCGTAGACCAAATGTGAGATAGCCAGTCTGATATAAATGCAGGAGAGAGGATAACGGAAACGGCAGAACTTTGGCATAGTAAGAGTTAGAAGGGATAGGCCAAGGAATAGCCAACCAGCTAGCTTTATATGTGCAAGTTATTGCCTTATACATGTATGTTCAGATCACTTATTATACAGGCATGCAATGGGTTTTGATGAGAAACCTTAAAACCAAGGTGAATTGAATGAAATGCTTTACCCTACTTCACCTTTGTCAAATGCATGGTAATAGTGATCTGTGGTGGGTGTATTTCAGAGAGATATGCTGGTCAAAGGTCTTCCTGTATTATCAAAAATGTACAAAATCCTTCAGCTGTGTCAAATACTAAACATAACCCAAGAAAAAACAGGACAAACTAAAATAAACCAGAGAATAATATGCTACTGGGGTAAGTTTGTAAAACTACAAAGGATTTATGTGCTTTTGTTCCGAAAAAATTAAAGAGATTTTTTAAATGGTTACATCAGACTGATGTTTCAATGTTTGAGCCTTTTGAACCATTCTTCCCTTTTAATTTATTAATGTAAATGAATTACACTGGCTGTCAACTACTGCTCTTCTACCAGTACAGAATTCTGCTGCCTTTTCTTTTTTGAGTGTCTCTCATGCTTCCCTAATTCATTTTCTTTCTTTGGCTTCCTGTTATTGTGTGTGTTCGCTTGCAACTGCTTCCTGCTGTATATTTTCAGTACTTCTCTAATTTTAGCTGACCACCACCCACCCAGGCTGTTTTTTTTAACCTTACAACCATGCTTAGCTGATACCTTTATCCAAAGCAACTTACACAGCTTTCAATTTGTGGTCATAATATCCTACTCTAGATTATAGTATACTTTGAGAAGTCACCTTTGTAAAAATCTGTTAAATATAAGTAAGAGGTTCTACCATATGCCTTAAAAGAAAATTTTAATGCTTTGCTGTTTTAAGATATTTGGGCTAAAAGGTAAACTTGGTAAACAACTAAAATACAATGTAAGAATAAAAGCAGATAAGTGAACGCACCTCCAGTTAGAGATGTAGTTACAGGGTAGCAGCTGCTCTTACGAAACACCTTAATTGTTGGTGCACTAGAGCTTATTTCAGTTATCAGTCTCATTTAGTCAATTTATACTGTAACAGGGATGGAAAGCAGCGCTTCCCCTGCCAATGCCGTTCAACCATCCCCGAGGGGGCTGCTGGGAAGCCTGGCCCCTGAACTGTAAATGATGTAAATAATGTGTTCGATGTTTCGTGTTTCACATAATGTCGATGTGTAGAAGTTTAGTTTAGTTAACTGTATCGTCAAGTGTCTTTGTGGTTATGATTTAGTTCCCTCACCGTGGGCTGGTTTGCTTGTTCGTGTGAGGGCTTTCTGCGTTTTCCTTAGTGTTGTCAGTTCTTTTCACTGCCAGTTCCGCCTTTGTCTAGGCGGTCGTAAGCGCATGTGTAAATAACGAGCATGTCTTTCTGTTGAAGTGGTGTCTGACTCCTTGCTTGAACCCAGCAGAGTAGTAGCACTCCGAAAAACGCTACAATACAATATCTGAAGTTCTTAGATTAGTAGCTAAAGATGACCTTAATCAATATTTAAATGAAATAAACACAAGCCACCTGGTAAAATAATTTATTAACAGGAGGGCAACACATAGGCAAGATAGTTGACAACAGAGTTTAAGGGACAAAATGGCGGAGGATAGTTCAGCTGTAGTAGAACATGTAGGTCAAACAAAGGACGACCTGAGACTCTACAATGAAAATACATGTGGGCCTTAATTGTGTGTGTGTGTGTGTGTTAGAGAGAGAGAATCCCGTATATGGTGAAGATAATTCGATTTTTATTAAGAATTTAATAAAGTGAGTAAATGCCATTTATGAGTGTCTGGGTCTATGGGAGAGTGGAACTCCCTCAACTCAGTTATTCAAATGAACATTTTAATTTCAAAATGTCACGCAAGTGATATTGATATATTCTTAAACAAGACATATTACAGTAATCATATATAAAAATGGTATTGCTCATTCCACCTTATTTACCAAATTATATTTTTTTCACGCACATTCTCATGTATCTAAAATATCGAAACACCCCGTGTTTGTAATTTAATTACATTAAATTACATTCAGGGATGTACATTTAATGTCAAACGCCTCCTCGCAAACGTTGTTGACAAAAAATATTTTTTTCTTTCACAACGTAGATTAGGATACCTATTATAAATTTTACTATGAAATAACGGTTTAAAGCTTTCAAATGCACTAGTATGTGCAGCACCTTGTGGCTTTCAAGAAAAATACTGAACATTGTGTAAAAGTGACGATTATAATATTCAGCAGCACTCCTACTTTCCAAAACCGCCCAGTTTGAATAATCAACGCTCTACACTCTGTGGACTCAGTCCTCTAGCTGACTTTATTTCTGTTGGTGATATCAAATCGTGTCTAAACGTATTTTTAGAATTTTATAAATGCAACAGAATGGACTGGATGTTAAGCCTTGTGTTTCTATTTTCAGGTAAGACACATTTGAAATGAACCACTTAAACGAACGATCCACGTAGGGTTAAATATGTTAAAAGTAGTAACTATAAGTAGAAACGGGTTACTGTATTTGTGTTAAATATGTTCTGACGAATCGTTTCCTCCGTCCATATAATTTTTTTAGATGCGAAACACGGTCATTCACAAACGTATTTAAAAAAAAATTTCATCATAATTTGCCGTGCACCATACATTTAAAATAATAAGTATCTAAGCTTTCAGAGTGACGCTCTGATATGTGCTATTTTCAATATTTGAATGTTGAGCACATTGCCGTATGTTGTTTTGAACTCAACATTATAGTACTTACTTTATCTAGCTATTTCAGCAATTTATTAAAAAAAAAAAAATTAAAAAAAAAAGGTGTAAAAGGCGTCCGTTTTGCGTATACATGTTTAAATGTGACAGGAAGTGTGTGACACGAACATAAATGCATCTGAATAAGTACGACTAAGTGTCAACGTGTGGGTGCATACATAGGGTTCAGGTTTTCTTTGGGGAAAGTAAGCAGCTGAAATAACCTGGGGGAGTGGATGGTTGGTCACCGAATTTATTCTTAATGATTTCTTTAGACAAGAGGATTGAGTTATCCATGTGTTGTTATTATGACTGAATATACTTGAGGCAAGTTGGGGTGTGGGAAATGTAGTGCCAGTTAATATGCCAGCATGTATTTGGCATTTCAACATTTTTTTAAAACAAAAAAGAAAAAACTAAAACACAAAACAACTGTAAAGACAAATTTCTGTATAAACCAAAATAAATAGACTTTAGAACTCTGAAGTGAAAAGAATCAGCAAACAAACTTCACAGGAACAGAAGGTCTGATGTACACTACATGGCCAAAAGTGTGTGGACACCTTTTAAAATGAGTGAATTTTGCTATTTCAGCCACACCTGTTGCTGATAGATTTGAGCACGAAGACCATAGACAAACACTGGCAGTAGAATGGCCCATACTGAAGAGTTCAGTGACTTTTAATGTGGCATTGCCATAGGATGCCACCTTCCCAACCAGTCATTTGTTTCTGCACTGCTAAAGCTGCTCCGGTTAACTGTAAGTGTTGTTATTATGAAGTGAAAACATCTAGAGGCAACAACTGCTCAGCTGCAAAGTGGTCAGCCACACATGGGCCACTGAGTGCTGAAGTGTGTAGCAAGTAAAATAGTCTGTCCTCATAAGCATTGTTCATCAGGACCTTCATGAAATTTGTTCCCATGGCAGAGTAGCCGCACCGAAGTTGAACCTAAGTTCATCATGCGTAATGCCAGATGTCAGCTGGATTGGTGTAATACTCGCCCCATTGGTTTCTGGAGTGGTGTACGGGTGTCTCTGGGTTGAATCTGGGGTTCACCATCTGGCAGTACGATGGACAAATCTGGGTTTGGAGGATATCAGGGAAAAGTAACCTGATAATTATCTGCTCAAATGCATAGGGCTTACTTGCACAAAGTGTGGTCCTTGTGGAAATGGTTTGTCAAGATCAGTTTGGCTGAACTTGACTGTCCTGTACAGAGCCCTGACCTCCACCCCATCGGACATCTTTGGGATGAATTGGGACGCTAACTGCAAGCCAGGCATAATCGCCTGACATCAGATGGCTTCCTAAAATGTGTCTGTTGCATGAGCCTGATGAAAGCGCTGGCCAGACGTTATTGGAGGATGGAATAGAAATAAAAAATATGTTGCTGTTTTAACAACTTAATAAAAATCTCACAAACGGTTAAACATTTTTGGAATTTCAGTGTGTGGTCTGAAAAATATTTTTAATAAATGCCAGGTGTGCTCTTGGTTTTGATTAGTAATTTGTCACAAACCACTGTTGCGCGGTATTTTCTGTATTTTGCTAGGTTAAAAAAAAAAAAAAATTCTTCCCCTTTTTGCAAGTTCTGTAGATAAATGTTCTATTATGGTCAAAGACATGTGATTGTGTGTATGTGTGTGTGTGTGTGTGTGTGTGTATGTGTGAGCAGGAGACTTGTGGTGCAGTGTTGCAAGTCTGATGCACACTACAAGAAAAGCACAAGTTATGAAACCTCCCTCAGTCGGTTGTTCCGACCATATTTCTGGGTAAATTCTGCCCATATTCTGGCAATATAACAAAAACATTAAATAACCATTAAAATAATTTATCGCGTTAATCGCATGATTTTCTGTAGTTAATCGCGATTAATCGCACTTTTTGAATGTGCTCAAAACTGGCCCTAAATAAACAATTTTCCATTTAAAAAGCAGTGTGTTATGTTAAAGGCATACTGTGTTTTATTGTAATGGAAAGAAACACAAAATAATCTGTATCAGAAAGTTCGCTATTGCGTTTGTTAGCTTGCTGCTCGCTGACTTGTCATTTGCCTCCTGCGCACAAAAAAAGAAAGAACACACTAGTGAGCTCAGGGACACCAAAAGGCCCGGAAGACCACGGAAAACTGTGGTGGATGAAAGAAGAATTTGTTCCCCTGTGAAGAAAAACCCATTAACAAAACTTAGCCAAATCAAGAACAACCTCCAGGAGGTAGCCGTATCTATGTCAACAATCAAGAAAAGACTGCTAGTGTAAATATAGACCATTGGTAAGCACCTAAAACAGGAAGAATGATTTGAGTTTGGCAAAAAATATCTAAAGAGCCCTGTACAGTTCTGGAACAATATGGACAGATGAGACAAAGATTAACTTGTCAAGGGTGATTGGAAGAGAAGAGTATGGAGAAGGGAAGGAACTGCTCATGATCCAAAGCATAACTCCTCATCTGTGAAGCATGGTGGAGGTAGTGTTATGGGATGGGCACTTAGGGCTGCCGATGGCATACTGCGAAAGCAACTCAAGACATTTTAAAGCTAAGAAGTGTAATGTTATGCAATGGCCAAGTCAGTAACCTGATCTAAATCCAATTGAGCATGCATTTCACTTGCTGTAGGCAAAACGCCCCAAGAACAAGCAGGAACTAAAGACCGCTGAAGTACAGGCCTGGCAGAGCATCACCAGGGAAGAAACCCAGCATCTGAGGATGTCAATGGGTTCCAGATTTAAGGCAGTCATTGACTGCAAAGAATTTGAAACCAAGTATTGAAACTCACAATTTTATTCATGTTTGTCCTGTAACTTTTGGCCCCTTTAAAAGAAAAAAAGGGGGGGGGGGGGGGGGGAAAAAAAAAAAGAAGGAAAAAAAAAAAACCGGACCCCTATTTTTTTGACAACCAAAAAATAACAGTGAATTTAAATTCCAAAAAAAAAAAAAA
>JAOYSI010005377.1:0-13588 GCA_025775065.1 Hiodon alosoides
AAGCGTCTTTGTGACATGGCAACATGTGAAAAGCGCTGTATAAAAATAAAATTGATTGATTGATTGATTGATTGATCTGACTGATCTAGACTGATCTAGGACAACAGCCGGCTGAAAAGGCCACTGAGGAAGTACTCTTTTACATAACTTTTCTGTGTCAGTTTGACCTTGAGTCTCACCTCATTAAACCTACCTGGCCTGATGTTGGGCACTTTAGGCCACAGCCAGGTCAGGTCTGATGTAGGGCTCTTTAGATTACCTCTTTTAGGGTCTGGCCCTACTGGAGTAACAAGGCTCCTCTTAACCTAAAAACCCAGAACTGCTTGGGTCTGGCTTGATGTATTAGTAGGCAGTAGTACCCGAAGAGATGAAGCTCTGCCATCTGAGCTTTAACAAGAATTTTAGCAAGAATGTTGAGCACTTAAAAGGCCGTTAATAAAGTTACATAAATAACTCTGGTGACTATGTTAATTAATTCAGTGAGATCTGACCACTCAAAACTCATCAATAGGCTTTTATGAGGCAAATATAAATCTATGCTATGTGGGCTAATTGCTTTAATGCAAAATGTAGTCATTTCTTTTAAGTCAGTGAATGGTAATAACTTATTTACAGAAAATGAATTCTTGAAGTTGTGGAGAAACTCCCCAGTTTGGAATTTTGTGATAATGCATCCCAACCGGTCACTGTGAATCCTGTTACTGCATGAAGGGGGGGTGAGAAACTACACATTTTCTCCTCTAAACCAACCTCTTTAAGCCACTCATCTGTTCTTTACTTAGCATGCCACACAAGTGGGTCAGTGCCAATTGAAGGAGAGGCGCATCCTTCTTGCCAATCTGCGCCCCCTCCAGATCCTGCATAGACTTCACTGAACATTCATGAGATAAACACTTGGCAATAAAATGTGTATATATCGTGATAAACATCAGGGCAGGACGGCCTGAATACCATACAACTGTTTAACTGGAGCGATCCAAAATCCAAAGCGGGGGCGAATTCCCTGTGAAAACTTGAACGGTGCACTTGTCCATCCGGTTTACAGAACAATGGCTGCCCTGTACGTATGAGAAGCTAGTGTCGGTTATTATTTTTATTTAAATTATTTACTTGTATACTTCGATACACATATAAATAATAATAATAAATAGAATAAATATAATAACCATAGATTCTCCAGAGAGGGTTACTGAGAAAATGTTGAAAGAATGCCAACTAAGTAAGAATGTGAAGATGAATATGTCATCATAATGTGATGAAAGTTCAGGTTAATAACATGCCCAACAAATACCTGACATTTAAGCATAGTATTCTCAAGAAATACAAATTAAATAAATATGCAGCCCAGCAACTGCAGAAAGACCACAGGACTATTACCAGTTTCAAAACTTCCCAAAAGAAGGATAAGAAATCTCCTAGGGAGAAACAGAAGACTGTCATGAAGTTTTCATTCTCGTGACGACATACAGTTGTGCTCAAAAGTTTGCATACCCTTGGATAATTGATAATACATGTACCATTTTTAAAGAAAACATTAGTGAGCTGGCAAAACGCATTTCTTTTATTTTTTATGGGATTCATATTCAACAGAATCATAACAGTCATAACAGAATGGCACTATCAGAAAACAAACATGGCAACAAAGAAAAAAATTAAATGACCCCTGTTCAAAAGTCTGCAAACCCTTAGTTCTTAATACTGTGTATTGCCTCCTTTAGCATCAATGCTAGCGTGCAGTCTTTTGTAATAGTTGTCTATGAGGCCCCAAATTCTTGCAGGGGTATAGCTGCCCATTCATCTTGGCAAATTGCCTCCAGGTCATGCAGTCTTTGGTCGTCTTGCATGAACCGCACGTTTGAAATCTCCCCAGAGTGGCTCAATGATATTAAGGTCAGGAGACTGTTATGGCCACTCCAGAACCTTCACCTTTTTCTGCTGAAACCACTTGAGGGTCAACTTGGTCTTGTGCTTAGGGTCATTGTCATGCTGGAATGTCCAAGAGCGTTCCATGCGCAGCGTCCGTGTAGAAGAATACAAATTGTCTGTGGGATTTTCTGATAACATGCTATATTCATCTTGCCATCAATTTTCACAAGATTCCCCGTGCCTTTAGAGCTCACACACTCCAAAAACATCAGTGAGCCACCACCATGCTTCACAGTGGGGATGGTATTCTTTTCACTGTAGGCCTTGTTGACCCCTCTCCAAACATAGCGCTTATGGTTGTGACCATAAAACTCTATTTTGCTCTCGTCAGTCCAAATTACAGTGTGCCAGAAGCTGTGAGGCATGTCAAGGTGTTATCGGGCATATTGTAATGGGCGTTTTTGTAGCATTGGGAGCAGTAAAGGCACGATCAGTCATATTTTAAAAATCAATGCCAAAATTTCACAATTTATGCCAGGGTATGCAAACTTTTGAGCTCAACTGTAAGTTGAGTGGTGCCTGGCAAGAGAAATACTATCACACTGTCCAAAATCAAAAAAAGGAAGAGGCCCAACAGAGGCCTGCTCCTCTGCAGAAGTTGTTCTTGCAGTTCAAATCTGAGAGTCCTGGTTACACAATATTGTACACCCGTTACAAAGCCCCTTTTGGATTGTTTTACCGAGACTGGAGGATCGGCAAACTTGTCAATGTGTAAAGAATCTCCAGATGAAAGGGAATCCTCTTTTCCAGAAGAAAGTGATCAGTAATGGTGAAGAACTATCAAAGACTTTGGTTTGCTCACCTGAGAGTAAGCAATGCTCTTACAAAGAGTGTGACCAATGTAGGAACAAGAAGATCGAAGCAATGAAGACCTCACACATGCAATTGTGAACTGGAAACAATGGATAATGCAAAAAGAACCCACAACCAACTGAGTGCCAAATGGATGATGAAGGTCCGGGAGAAATCATCACACCAATACAATAATTATCAGATGACGTTATTAATCAGTGGTGTATTGTGCATTATGTATTGTGCATAACCACTGAAAGAGGAGACTGTGTTGAAGTTAAATGCATGAACAAAATAGGTCAAGACCAATATTATTGGCTAAGCGCTGGAGACCAGGATAAGATTTATTATGTCCTTGAAGATGTGCTTGGACTCATCAAACCACATTTTGTGGTACCTGCCCAAAATAGTTCCCATTATTCAAAACTGGACGAAAAACAGTTTTGCTTTTTAAAAATGTATACATGTTCAAATTGTGAAGGCAGGATGTATACAAAACCTAAAAAATTCAAATTTATATTGTTTGGATGTGTAAATGGATACCATTGTTTTTCACCCATTGTCATGTCATGTCAACTGGAATATGATATAAAAGGATGGTCTGCAGTCTATAACCCTTTTCTTCTGATGAATTGCACCCAAGGATTTAGTTATAAGATGTAGTGCTGAGAAAAAAAACTCATAACGTAATTAAACGTACGATTAAAACAAGTATCTAATATAAGTTAGACAAATGCTATAGTTATTTTCTATTTGTAAAACACATCTGTAAAAAAAAAACTTTTATGAAAATGTTACTTAATAGAGTGTATTATTCTATTATGAGAATATGAGCTAGAAATTTAAATAATTTAAATTCAAAACAATAAGTTTTTAATTGATGGGTGAAATATATATAACAAAAAATTACAATTCAAGAAATGCTTTTTTGTTAAAATCAAGTAGTAACCAATAGTAGGAAACAAAACTACAAAGATTGCTTATTAAGTGCATGTTTAAAAAAACACATAACACCAATAATTATATATCAACATTTTATCAGTCCAAGTTACATAGTTATTTGAAAATTCCAGATTAAGTTTGTAATGTGGGACAGATGACTAGCTACTGCTTGTAAACATATATGCATACATATCCGATTAAATGAAGGAAAAGAAATGGCCAAGAGAAAGGGACACTAATTTAAATATTCTCAACGTGGTTTTATTGGCTTTAAATAACAAATGTGCTATGTGGATTAAATCCAATTGTCTTATTATTTCTGTTCTGTGTATTAAATTAGCCAGAAGTGACGCTGGAAATGAGGAGACAGAGAAAGAGATGGAGGCTGTTGTGACAGTGGTAACAGGGTCCAGTGCGGAGACTTTGATAGGTGCAGCAATGCAACTGTGCACCAAAGACTTTAAGTTAACAGGGTTATTGTATGGAAATTACTTTGTTTCATTTATTTTGATTATTGATTATAGTTCTTTTTCTGATTCTTGTTCTTTTGCAAAATCAAAAAGCAGATGCAGAAACACAGAGCAGTGAGGAGAGAGAAAGAAAGGGATAAAATTTATTTAAAATGCCCTCAATCTTTCATCCACAATAACCAACAAGTATTTCTAATGTGAATGTGAAAAAAGTTTTTCACCGCAAGGATGGATCGAACAGAATATGGCTTACATATTGTGAAAATGCACACTCCCTATATTATACATTCTGTACAGAAAAACCCTTGCATTTCCAAAGCCCGGAAATGAGAATTCATTTGTTAAGGATGGCATGAAAACCTGGTCACATGTGCACCAAAGGATAGAGGAACATGAAAGAACCATTGCTCACACAGGTTGTGTGGATGCGTACTTTCTCCAAGCCAGCAAGGCAGACATAAAATCACTACTCAGCAATCAACAGAAAAAAGGCGAATGGTCTTGGAGAGGGTGGTTGATGATTGGACATGCAGGGAAACTACCAGGGATTCTCCACTGTACTCTCAGCACACTCAACGACTCAAGTTCATATGTGGTGCTATGCACACATTTTGAATCTACTGCCATTGTTATTCCATCTGCTACCCTCTTTTCTGTATTAAATATGTGGCAGTATTCATTCGAGACAGCTACAATTAATTAAACATTTGGAAGGGAGTGAGTGATGACCCTCGCCACAGATGCCTGTCACCAATAGGTGAAACACGCTGGTGGGCCAAAGATGTGGCCCTGGAAAAAGTGTTTGGGTCATTTGGGAATGCATGATTTGTAGACCTGATTTTAACTGTAGAGAAGACTGGAAATGACACAGCAGTGAAGCCCAGTGAACGAATTAAAGCAAAAGGATTTACAGAGTGTCTCCTCAAGTACAAGACCATTCGCACTGCCCAGGTTTTCCTGAGAATATTTCAGCTGACAACACCCCTCTCAAAGTTCCTGCAAACCAATGGCATGGACATCCTAACTGCCTATTCTAGGTACCCAAGACAGCCTGAAGGAGTGTGACAGGGACTTTGAGGGTGTAAAGCAAGTGGCTGACAGCTTTGTAGAGTGGGCCAATGCTGAGATTCAGAAACAGGCTGACTCTGAGGTCCACAATTCTTTCCCTGAAAAACATGTCAGGAAGAAAGAAAAAAAAAACATTCAGGGTGAGATCTCAATGGATGGCACTTTACCAGATCCTGCCACTGTTTACAAAATCAAAGTATATAATGTAATCATGGACACAGTGGTAGAGAGCATCCACCGCCGCTTTTCTCAACCTTAAAATGTATCAATAACAGACTGAGAAGCAGCACGTCCCAAGGCCACTAGGAGAGCTTTATGATGATGGCTACAGAAAAGGAGAATCTGATGGCCCTTGATAGTGACGGGATAATTGACAGAGTTGCAGAGAATAGTACACAGATGCGCAACCTGCTGATTGTCTAAGGTAGGAAGGGCTTCTGGTGCCATCTTAATTTTTAGATACTGTATTAGATTGAATTTTGTTAGCAGTCGATAGCACTGCATTATACTTTATTATTATTATTATATACTGGATGGTATATTTGTATTTAGAAACTATACATGGGTCGCGGGCTGGTCTGCATTTCAAAGTCCCAGGCAGTTTTTCGGTCCCAGTCCGACCCTGCTCACAATATACTCTGGCATTGAAGTATTTCTCCCTTTTTACCATTCTATTAGCATTTTGTATCTTCTAGTTCTCACTATACATGGCCTGTTGGAGTCCTGGATATCCACCATCACGGTGGATATACTGTCTGAAGGCTGGGGACTGTTTGTACAACATTTTAAATTAGACCCTGCCAACAGACCCACTGGTATCAAAAACTGCATTATTGACAAAAACCCATCTTTTAAAAAATTCCAAATACATTTTTTAAAAATTAGGTGGACAAGAAGTTTGTTTATGAATTCATTATCTTCTCGACAACATGCGCTATCAGTCAACAAACACCCATAATTATGCCATACTAACTATTCACCCTCTAATCAGCATCTCATGATCACTGTCTCAATATACTCATTGGTCCTCGTTTATCGGACCTTTCAGCCTCAACCTGAACTACTGATCCTGTGTATAGGGTTAGGTTAGACAACTCTCAGGTGCAGGTATCCAGTTTTTGCCAGTGTGCACGTGTGTCCCTGATGGACAGCCAAGCTGTGGTGCCATGCCCAGATCCAGCACCTCTTTGCGCACTTGAGTGTAGTTTCGCTGATTATAACCACACTTTTTAATAGTACCAGCAATGCTGGCTGGAAAAAAGAAGGGTTTTAAAATGGAAAGGTGGTGGCCAAAAACCCTCCCCTGTGTCCCTGTCTCTGACCACTTCCAGACCATACACAGGTACAAACAGAGGCATAAACATTCTCTAATTAATTCAACGTGGGCAACAAGCAATCCCATTAGAGGCGGTGTAGATAAATCTTCATATTTACTCAACAGTGCCTGGAAAAAAAAAAAAGAAGCAAAACAAATGAAATTCCTGGATGAGTGAGCAATCAATGGAGTATGACAGACCAAACGGGAGCTGTCTCTGTTCTTCAGTCATCAATGTTTGTTCCAGAGAACTATGTAGGTTTTCCTATTTTCTAACATCTGAACTAAAACTCCTAGGTTAAGTTTAGCTCTGTGTGTGTGTGCATGTGTGTGTGTATGTGTGTGATGGTTGACTCCTCTCTTTCTAATGAATCCTGTCAAATATGCTCCCTGAAATTAACAGCGCGTGTTAACAAGGCAGGTCTCATGAACTTCCTGCCTAATCTACACCTTGTTGTATTTAAAACCGTATTTAAAACCTTAAAACAAATCATTACAGCAGCCCCGGTAGCACCACCATATGAGCTGATTAACACATGTGACAGATATAGTACTCACTGTCACATTAAACTCGACAGAGTGAGAGAGAAAACAGAACGACAAACCAGTCAACAGCTTGTCTGGAAGCTCCAGCAACAATATTTCACATACAGCAACCAGGTTAAACAAATCCTTCAGCCACCACTGCTTAGCTGACTTCCCCAAACCAGCAGGTTTCTACGGTGATGATGATGTGCAGGTGAGAGTCACTGAAAGGCTGTAATTTATCCAAACTGAGACAGTCTGTGGGGAATGGTGGGAAACCAGTGTGGACAGAGGCAGGGCTCTAGAGTGCGCCCATTTCACTCGCATGGGGAGGTAAAAATGTCTGTGTTTGAACATGAAAAAATATTTAACGGGTGCGAGGGAGTTGTAACCTATTGTAGCAGCCGACGGCGTGGAAAAACGTGAGGAAATGCTCTCAACCATTTATTAGCAACAGGAGACATTCAAACACTAGTAATAATAGCTTGGGTAGCCATCTAGCCAGCTAACCTTCGAACTACCCAAACTAACAGCCAACAACAATACACATATCATAATAAACACGAGATCAACAATAGAAGCTTAAACAATGAAGAAAACCAGCTTGTACCTAAAGAGGTGCATAGACACTGAGACCAGTTTTTGGCAGCGACAGGCCCTTTCATCCAGTGAAATTAAAAACTTTATTCAAGCAGTTAGGCGCAGTTACGTAGTTTTAGTATAGCACTGCTATATGTTCAATGTTAGCCAGCCTCGCTAGTTGTTGCTAGTCACAAGAAGCTTTTGATGCATTTTAGATGTGTGAAACATACCTTTAATTTTTTCTGATCAAAACAAGGCTTCATTACATACTCAACAATGGCCTACTGAATCAATAAAACACATTTTTATAATTTTTCTTTTTTTTTAAATGCCTATAAATCTGTGGTGTTATAGGTCAAATTTGACCCGGTAGTAATTATAGGTTGTTTATGCATAGAAATACATAGTAAATGTTGCCAAACCATCACGAATAACAAAAATTACAACAAAACAAAAATAACAGTAATTAAATCCTAAAATATTAGTATAATATTGTCTAATAATATTAAAATTATGTTTCATGCCAAGAAAGCGTATCGACTTGAATTCAATTGTAGAGTGGCACACAGCAAAAAAAAACAACCAATAAACCCATGCACACACGCTTTCACTCAAACACACACACACACTGCATTGCATGTCACTCCAGGCCACACTACAGTGTGGTTCCTCCATCATAACTGCCGTTCGGAGGACAGGCTATGGCCTGTCATAGCTATGGCCTAATGGAAATCACCAGGGTGAAATCAGGAACCAGCTCAACGTCTCCCTCTGTCTTTTGATGCAAACCACCCAGCTCTGAACTCACCGTGCCTCTGCTACCTGTATCCATGTGCCTCGGTGATACTATGAGACACAAACAGCAGCTGTTAATGCGACACACTCTGCAAAATTAACAACCATGTAAAATTTACTGAAATAGCAAAGATGTCTTGTATATTGAGTACATTAACATAAACCACATGCTTTAATGACCATAGGTGTGTCTGTGAAATTCACTGCTTGTTTTTCTAAATAGCGTCATGCCAGCTGGGCGGTATGCATCTGACAGTACGCATGTATTATTTATCTGACGGTCTTATACAAAACACCACATACAGCGTCATCAAACCTGCAAAATCCACACCTAATCAAAAATGCACTGTAAATAAAAATATTCTAAATATTGCAATCAGTTAAACAGGAAACTGAACATATTCCAGACTGTCCAGAATAATCTGGGACCCCAAATCAAAGCCCAGGGGTATTTTAGGAGGGCACTTAAACATAAGTTTTAAATCTAAAAGTGATCAAATGAATCACCTTTATTAGACTCCAACCTAGATTTCCTGTGTTTATCGGATACCTGGCTTGATTAAAATTCACATTCATCAGCTTTACATGTTCCAGGCTATAACGCTCATAGAAAAGATATAGTGTGCGCAAAAGGTGGTGGAGTCTTAATCTTTGTGAAAGTAGAGTTTTCAGTATTATGATATACAGTGGTCATGTAATGAACTGGAGTGTTTTGGACTTAACATAAGTCTTTCTCCATCCACGTCCTTCTCACTTATTGCACTGTATATTGATTCTGTAAAAAATATCAAGTATTTTTCCTCTGAGAATAAGAACACTCCTTGCCAAGTCAGACAGACAGAACCAGCTCTCAACATAGAATCTATCACTGAGTCAGATGTTATGAGACTGATTAGATCTCTTAGGCCATCCTAAGTTGTCATTGGTATGAACACAGTTATGTTGAAAGAGCTCTCTGAGTCTATCCAATTACGAAAATTGTAATCCTTTCAATTGCTATGGGAATGTTCCCAAATGTGTGGAAATTACCTGCAGTCTTTCCCGTATTTAAAGGAGGTGACTACCTATCCACCTGCAACTACAGACCCATTAGTACCCTGTCGGTGGTTTCCAAGGTGGCTGAAAAACTTGTCTCAAAACAAATGATAAATAATTTAAATACCAGTTCTTATAGTTTACATCCAAATCAGTTTGGCTTCCGTATTAATCACTCAACAGAAACAGCCAATTGCTATTTCATAGAAAAAGTCAAGTCACTGCTGGATTGAGGAGGGGTTGTTGGTGCTGTTTTCCTAGACAAAAAAAAAAAGCATTTGACACCATTAATCATGTGAGTTCTTCTATCTAAATGATATACATTTAACTTCTCCCCAAGTACCGTTAAATGGGTATAATCATACTTAACACATCGGTCTCAGTTTGTTAGAGTGAAGAATCATCATTCAGGTGCTATTTCCATGTCTGCAGGTGTCCCGCAGGGTTCAATCTGGGTCCACTTTTATTTTCTCTGTATGAAAAATGATCTGCCAAATGTTTTAATTTCAACATCCAAATTTATGCAGATGACACAATAATCTTTGTACATGCTAACAGTGCAGCTCAAACTGCTGATCAGCTAACAAACTCAATGCAAAATATCACAGAATGGCTAAAGCAGAATTATCTTCAACTAAATGTAACAAAACTGTAAGTATGTTTTTTAGTAAATCTAAAAGTTGTTGTGAGGAACCAGATGAAGTCGTAGCGGGAGGGAGAGACTACAATCTCAATTTTAAATCGCACATCAAGAAGGTTTGCAATCATAATAAGTTCAACCTGGCAAATTTTAGATATGTCCGTTGCTGCATGTCAACAAAGGCTGCGGTGATGTACATGCACTCAACGACTTTGTGCTATATCACCTATTGTTTGACAACCTGGTCACAAGCAAGTAACACTTCTCTCAAACCACTACACTCCCTATACAAACAAATTCTTAATGTTCTTGGTAGGAAATCCATTTACCATCATCATTGCCATATTTTAAAAAAAATATAACCTTTTAAGTTGGGAAAACCTGATTACATATACAGATCTCTGCTTATGTATAATATCTTACATGGACTGGCTCCTCCCATATTGAACTGCTTACAGATCTACACGGAGTGCAGCAAGAGGTGTCTGCATTGTCCCGTTAAGGAAAAGTTCATTCAGTCAAATGGCCTTTTTAGTTAGGGCTGCTCGCGGGTGGAACTTTATCCCAATTCACATTAGAAATTTTTAAACGTATGTCTTTTTTAAACTTAACATAAAGAAGTGGCTAACAAGTAGTCTGCACAGTCAACATTAAATTTAGACACTAAATCTTGCTGCCATCTCGTCTCTTCTGCTCTGCCTGTCTGTGCTTCTTGTACTATGCCTGTGAGGTTGTCTGTTTCATTATTGTTTAGTTAGGCTAATCTTCTGTTGCTTGTTACTCTCCCAGCAATGTTGTTGTGCATGTCTACCAAAAATGTATGTATATGCTATTGTGCTGGTGTTGATCTTGACCAACTGTTCTTTTTTTTTTTTTTTTTAGCAACTTTTATTGTATTGGGCTAAATCTGTATGTATTATTTATAGCGCAATCCTTTTATCTTTATAAGGGTGACCTCTTACCACCAGTCCAGGGAGAGCAGATGTAAATAGCCTCCTGGCTAATTCTGGCACATTTTACATTTATTTATGTATTATTAGTGTGCATTGTCCCTGCTCAATAAACAAAAATTAAAAAATAAAAAAAATCTCATCTATCACGATCATTCAATGAGAGAGCCTGGTCAGTGGGTCCAGAACAATCTGAAAAGATCAACAGTGGCATAGTTTTTTGTACTTGGGTAAAAATGACAATGACTGCTAATCTATGACCGTACATAACTGATAATCTAGAATGGCACCTGCTTGTCTGTATATTTACCAGTATGTAAATATATATATAAATTAAAAACCAACCATTCTGACTTCTCTGATGTGTGTTTCAGATTATCGTCTTGCTGCATGACCCACCTGCACTGCAGCATCAGCTGATGGATAGATAGATTTTCCTGTAGAATTATCAGATTCTCTCTTACACCGAACAAATGAAAGAAGCACTTTTCCAATGTGAAAAAATGAATTTGCAGATATTCGTTCTAGACACTGTCCTCTACGCATGTTTACTTACTGATAGATTTCCTTGTTCAAGAACATGACAGCAGCAAATTCCAGTACAGTTATGTGTCACCATCATCATGAAAAGTAAATTCATTGCAAAAAATCATTGTAAAAAAATGCACTTTCCCTTTCCCTTTCCCTTTTTAATGTGTTCACATGTGTGTGAGTTTATTATTAAATTACCTGAGGTTTAGCTATGGCCACTTCAGAGGCCTCTTTGCCTGAAACATGCTCCACTATTTCAAAAACATCAATCATTTCCTGGGGGTTTGCACTGGACAGCATAGATCAATGACTGGATTTATGTACAACAGGAGATAATTGTTTTGATGTAGATTGTCATTTGGGAGAGACAGTAACACCAGTCAGTACTACCTGAACAGAACACACCCTTCTGCACATCAGTCAGTACTACCTGAACAGAATACATCCTTCCGCACTCATGAAATATCAAACATATGTATGAGGAAAAAATAGCTAATTCATGATTTATGAAAACATATACTGTGTGTAAATGGACAATGAAATAAACACATTAAAAAAAATGTTTTTCATTTCAAAGAAATTGCATCATCTTTAGTTATAAGCTAATAAGTGGTAGTTTTCACCCAAACTACAGAATGAGAACTGTGGCAGAGTATTAGTTTAAACCATTTAAAGTCTGAATAATTTCACTCTAGGCCATTTCTTTTGGATCATATTGGATTATCTGGGATCTTCCAATCATTACACTACAGCCATGCTGTTAGATAAACAATGGAAGTGCCTGTTCTAAAAGACGGGGCAATTTTCACAATGCGGCTGAATAGAGTATACCATATCCAAGAGGAACTATTTCTCCTGTAACATGTGTATGGGTAGAGATCCTTGCTGAATGTGCAAAGTCAAGAATATTCCAGGGTGGTTGGCGGCGGCAGACTGAATACAGTGGTGTCTCAAATTTATTTAAACAATAAATCACCCAAAAGCCAAAGCAAACACAGCGGCCAAACATCGACTTTTCAAATCTACCTTCTTTCTTTGAATGAGTCATTTGATTGTTCCTTTCTCCCTATATATGTATAGCTGGCCCTGTGTGACCCTCTATTTGTGACAGGCAGCTACTCTCCTAGTAGGGCAGACAATTGTATTGACTCTGTCATGAGGGGGAAATGTGGGAGGGATATGGAAAATTTGTGGAAGAATGTTTGTCTAGTTGGATTTATTAGATTGGAGGAGAAAGTGCATCTCTATCTCAAGTCCTTCTGTCTCACAGTGACCAGGTCAAAATTTGGACTTAGTCAGTCACTGAGTGTTTTTGGTCAGACTTGTTCTGTTCCTTTCTCGCTCTCCTGTCAGAGAGCTGTAACCACTCCGCCTTTAGAAACCGTCAAAGCACTGCAACAGCTCCGCCTTCAGGAACACTCCGCTCTGGCTTCACACACCATTCTCTTTCTTTTCCACAAACATTCCAGGTGTGCACCTCTCAAAAACTACCCTGAGGAAAAGGGTGTCCCAGGTTCTTAGCACACACTTTTATCCCTGTTGACACACTGTAAAACCATGTACAGACCTCTGAAAGCAGGGGCAATCTGAATCAGAAAATAAAAAATAAAATAAATAAACACAACATAATAATTGTTTGGCCGCCACAGTTTCACACTTTATCTAGTTTTACAGCTGGGTATTCACAGAAGCAAAAATTCGAGCATCAGCAGCGTTCGAAAACAGCAATCACCTGCTGATGTGTCAGAGAAACCCACCTCCAATAAATCTAATCAATATTCAATATTTCATGAACTATTCCAAGGAACAATCGCTCATTTGCATTTATTTAGAATTTCAATCATAGTATTATTTATTATTTACGGTACCTCTCTCGATGGTAGCTCCTCGGCGCACGTATGATCCGTCTTATGAAAAGCTATTTTTTATTCTCTGACAACGAGAGAGAGAGAGAGAGAGAGAGAGAGAAAGAGAGAGAGAGAGAGAGAGAGAGAGAGAGAGAGAGAGAGAGAGAGAG
>JAOYSI010005378.1:0-13588 GCA_025775065.1 Hiodon alosoides
GTGTGTGTGTGTGTGTGTGTGTGTGTGTGTGTGTGTGTGTGTGTGTGTGTGTGTGTGTGTGTGTGTGTGTGTAATTTATGTAATGATTGTATTTAATTTGAGTATAAAAAGTATGAGATTTTTATGTAAACACTAATTCTAAACTGAAGTCCAAGCCTCCTAATAATCACTAGTGTAGGTATTTGGTCTGCCATGTAACCTGTTTCGAGTAAGCTGTTTTAAAATGGGTATAAGTATTGATTTTAAAACGGATAGTTCCACCAGTCCTTTTTGCTAATTGATCAAAACAACGTTCCAGCTGTGATAAAATGGTAATATAACCGTTTATATAAATCTTCACTTGAATATAGAAATATCGCTCAGCGGCAATACCAAGTAATTCAAATATCTATATATTTAAATATTATCTATATATTTTAAAGATTGGTTGATTAATTGGATTTGGATGACAGACGAGATAAAAAAAGAAAAAAGAAAATTCGTCGTTGCCTACTAAGGAAAGTGACGCAATGAATAGTTTCAAAACTTAATGGTGGGTCCTGGGACGAAATTAGATTTAGATTAGGTCGAATAGGGCTACAGTTAACGGGAATGTACAGATTAAAAAAAAAATAATAAAAAATCCATCCATATTTTTCTGGTAGAGTATGCATTCTTGTTATATTTAGTAGGGTTCTGAATAGAAAACTTTTTATAATTACCATAGCTTTGTTTAATAGAATTAACGTTAAGGACATTTCTAATTGCGAAAATCTACCGTTATACAGTCACGCGTTCATTATTTTATTACATTAAAAATGTTGTTGTCAATTTTTATTATCTATTAAAAGTAACCGCTTTGGATATTAACACTAAAGCATTAAGTAACTTTAGCCTAAGTTGTTATGAATGTATTGTTGTTATCGAATTTATGCCTGTTGTAAGAACATTGAAATAAGTTTGCTTAAATTGTTGAGTGTGAATAACTTGCATAGAGTCCTTGAACCGTTTGTTATCGTCGTGATATCTGCCACTTCGTTGATCTTGATCTTTCAATTAAATCAAATATAAACAGAAACAAATTGTAAAGGCATCGTGCACAGAGAAAACTGGATTATACGGACATCGTGTGGTAACCGAAGCAAAATCAGTGCTCACTTTAACTTTTACACTTGTTTTTTACACGATGAGATATGGAGACAAACCCTGTTCAGTCCTTGTTTATAAACAGCATCAGCGATCTATTCTCACCATGTGTATCTACCAACAGTGTATTTATATACTGTTTTTCATCACTTGCACCCAAATGGTAGAATGACCTGCCTGAGTCAGTTAGACTATTGGAAGCTTTAACTGTCTTCAAGGGGAAACGCACCTCTTCCGGCAACACCTCCACCAAAATAATTTATCTCCCACTAGGAACTGATTGCTAATGATTTTAATTTGTTTTTAGTCTAAAATTGTTTGGCATTGTATTTGTTTGGCATTTGTATGTTATCTCATTAGTAGTGCTTGTCTTTGTACCATATTGTCTTTGTACCACTTCTCAATAGGGCACGTTCACCCGTAAACTACGGTAATTTTGTACGCCACTAAGAATCAGAGCATCTGCGAAATGAATAAAATGTTAATATATAGTGACACATTTTTACTACTAATTGAATATATTTAATCATAATTTTGTAGAACGAAACGGGTTTCTGAAAAATACGGAGTCACGTCACACAAGGGCGTAAGGTGTGGTTGTTTTTGAGGAGGCGAACGCACCTGTATGGGCTGCTCGCTCTCAACTGGGAAAAAAAACAAAAGGAGACGCAATCACCGGATACGGACATAAGGTCACATAGACGCAGGAGTACCTGCCGAGAGCTTGCTGTAACTGGTAAGGTAGACGAGTGTTAGAAAACACGACCTGCAGCTTTAGTAAGGAAGGATAACGTTGATAAGTAGCGTTAAGTACGTTTCAGATTCGCTTAGAGACGTTAATAATGATCCAGGTGTGCTATACATCGTTTTTCTGCCTGTTGGTCTCGGCGACGATAAGGGGAGAACTAACGACAAAAGAGGAAGTATGCCATAAGGCTTTCGATTTTTTACCCGGACAGGGTTTGGATCAAAAATCGTTTGAGAATGGGGCCAACTACTCGGGTCACATTCTGGGGGTTTCCGACAGTGTGGCCTGCATGGAAGCTTGCTGTAGTAAAGAAGACTGTCACCTGGCTCTAGTAAGGACCCCACAGGATGCAGCCGTGGTCGAGTGTTTCCTGGTCAACTGCATGCAAGATGGGGGAAATGTATGCCTCCTCCAGTCCCTTTCGCTAAATTTAAGCGTTTATCTCAGAAAAGAAGAAATCCTGAACACCGACTTAAACAAGACCAAATCTTCAGGTAAAATGAGACTTAATGTGAACTTGAGTTGACTTTATTTCAAGTTTATTTATGTGAGGGTGATTCGCCACTTTAAACACCCCATTTCATTTGCGTCAAAAGAGGAATATATTTTCGAAAACTGGATTAGGGTTTTCTTCAAAACATAATATTACACAGTTGATCGGACAGTCTTAAACACCTTGATTGTTGAGCGAGAGTCGAGTTTCCTAATTAATCGTTTTAGCCTCTAACGTATACGCATGTTTTCTCGTGTTTACCAACTTTTTTTTGTGTGTGTTTACAAACTGATACTACAATGTGTAGCCTAGCATACATATCAATATATATGTGTAGCCTAGCCTATATATACATACAGATATACATGTAGCACATTAAAGGTCGAATGGTTGCTTTTACGACGCGATCGCTGCTTTTATAGTCCTGTTTTTATTTAAGATGCATGCTGTTTTAGTTTGGCTGAAAATACGCATTACAGTATTTACTAGCAAATTACTTCCTCGTAGTGAATATAAATGTCTGATTTTAGCTAATTTAAACTGCTCTGACCTGGGAATTCATATGAATATTAGAAGGCACCTAAAACCTGTTTTACCGGATCCGTGTAAGACTATGCTTTCGCAATACTGGGAGTAGAGATCACCGCGAAAGCTGTGTAAGTGTGTGTAAAGTGTGTGGGTCGAGTTGAAAGTGCAAGTGTAAAGGTGTGCAAAAAAGTTTAAGATTTAATGACGTCCTGCTTTGGTTTGCAGGAGATTAAATGTGGTGTGTACTCAGAGGAATAGGGTGGAGCAGTCTTGCTCATCTCTACCTGGACAGCTGTCAATGCTGGATGTATTATCTGGCGGTCAAACATGAATCAACCAAGGGAATTGTCTGTTATGTCATTAAAATAGTTCCTGTACTATTTACATGGCAGAATCGAGGAAAAAACATGACATGATTTTGTTCGCAAGCTCTGGTTCCTCATACACGTCTGAACTATGAAGTATATTATTGCATTCTCTGCCCTCTCCTATTGTTACTCAATGTTGATTGACAATCAGGTTCACCCAGTGGAACAATGTTCTCAATGGAATATTGCATAATTCGAGAGAAAGTGGGGGTGGGGTGCTCCTCACACACTGTTAACACTGTACCTACCCAACAACAGACATCTGCAGTGCGCCTGCCTTGGTGGGGCCCTGCCGGGCCGCCTTTCCACGCTTCTACTACAATGTCACTGAGCAGGGCTGCAGAGATTTTGTCTATGGAGGCTGTGATGGCAACGGCAACAACTTTGAGACGGAGGAAGAGTGCATGAAGACCTGCAGCAGTGGAGGTGAAGTGTGGGTGTGTCTGTGTCTGTATGTCTCAGTATGCATGCCTTAGTCTGTCTCTTTCCCTGTATCTGTGCTTGTCTTTGTCTCTGTAACTGTGTCTGCATGCAAGTCTCAGGGTTTTCAAACTTATTTATGTCAGGAAGTCCCCAAATTCAGTAAAGTAGAGAACCACACATTTAGGTAAGAGGGCATGGAAACGTTTGAAATATAATGTTGAAAAAGAAAAGTTTATCTGTACATAACCAGTAACAGAATTTGCAGTTTCTTCAGTTGGCTTTTTCCATTTTATCTGTCTCTCCCCTGAAAAATGTTCTAAAATAAGGGCAAAACCTGTCCAACCTGTCTAATCTCAATGAGTAGAATGCCCTTCAGCCCTCTAGCATTTGGTGACACAACTCAGTCGACACAAGATTCTTTATAAAGATTACTTTAAAAATTATAGTATTAAAAAGTTGTGAAAGAACAAACTTCGTCTTCGTTTCAAGATTATTAGCTTGAACATTCCTCCTTTAAAGCTAACCAGTGAGCTTGGTGTGTTTTATGTCCTTTTAGCTTTGGATTTAAAGGCTAACAATACCGTGCTCTGTAATGGAAAAAATAGTCTTAGCCCTATGTGCAGTTCAATTGGAGGCATGAAGAATGCTCGTTATTTGAATCTGATGCAGTTAAGACTTTGTGTTCACCTGTAATGTGTTTTATCGCAAAGGCCCACTGAAGGCAAGGGAATTGAAAGTGGGATGTAGCAGCTTGTACTTAGCCACTTATGGCCCACCCCTTGTTGTAATAGTCTCCTCTCCAGTGTTTACCTTTCCCCGGTGAGTGTTTGTGGTGTTCTGTATCGCCCAAGCCACAACCACGGCAGCCGGAGCCAAGGGCATCGTGGGAAAATTTCCAGATAACTGCTCAGATAGTGACGTGGCAGGGGAAATGAAAGGCTGAATCTAGCCAGCCGTGTGGCACAGGCATGGGTCTGCACATTGTTATGGCCAATGGAAAAAACAGTTTCTTATATCATCAAGGATAGGGGGTCATAACAGAACACAAATAAGTTTTATTTTTTAAACAAAGGAGTCTTGAAAGTTGCTGCCAGTTTTTGAAGCTTCAAATTTTCATCTGTGTGCTAAAAGTAAGCATTCAGTTTGTTTTGGGTATGTGTAAAAGCCCCACACTTTGAAGGGAAGTTTTTCTACAACGAGCCTCATATACTTTTTGCGGTTATTTGTGGCTGACGAGGAATTGTTTTAAGTTCCTTCTGTGTTCTGTTGCAGGTTAGGAGGCGTAAAAATTCAATGAAGAGTTTTAATGTTAGATCTGGAGTTTCCTGGTTCTTCGTCTGATAGTTGTTCAATGTCAAATGTGATGCAGTAGATGTAAATGTTCCATTTATCCTGCCCTGTAGATGCAGTTTTGTGCTACCTTTTTTAACATTCCTAGTCTTTAGTTTTATTTAAATATTAAACTGTAGCCTGTGTTGCAGTTACAAAATAAACAAACAAACCAAAAAAATGTCAAATTGATTGGGAAAGTTAAATTTTCACCACGTGTTACTTAAATGTTACGTTTTCACCTTGTATTACTTAAATGTTACTTAAATGTGTGCCAGTTCATTGGGAATACAAATAAATAATTTTTTTTTAGACCCCGTGCCAGAGGAATGTCAGTTTATTATCTAGAGAAGTAGCTACTATGTTTATGAGTTTTTAAAATTTGTGTAACCTCTAGTGGTGTAGGAAAATACCAGCTATACTTTACATATGCTTTGAAATCCTGCCCCCTCTTTGCCCTTTGTTTGCACTAAACATGAGCTCTATGCAGAGGAGAGAGACTGTGTGTTGTGAATCCCCAGCTAAGCTAAGCATTTGTGGCATCACGTAATTACCCACAGCTTTTATCATTATATTTTGTCGCCCACAATGTTCTTGTAGCAGGAGCATGAAGTTATGATCATTCCGATCCCCTGTCAGGTGGTTGTTTTACTCTGTGCCCATGCTGAAAGTGAAACGCCTAAATGTGTAATTTAGTCTAGGGTGGCTACACACTTTTTTGTTAACTAGTGGTTTGGTGTAGTTAAGTTAATAACAAGAATCAAACAGACCCTTTAGTAGGTTTCTTTTACGTGTGTATGCAATATCAAACAGTATTTCTCTTTTAAACAAACAGTTTTTGCCTTCACCATTAAATGTTCTTGGATATAATGATAGCAATGAAGAGAGGGTATTAATGGTGATTCATCTATTTATATCTATCAACCCATTTTGGAGTACGATTATTTAATTTCAATTGATATATATTTCCTATACTGGTGGTGAGACAACTTCAGTGCTGACTAACTATTGCAACTTTTAATGTCTGGTTTTGTGTCTTAAGTTGGTTGGTGTAATAATTTCCTATAGTGAAATACAGATGTATTTAATTGTAACGTGCTATGGTCCTGCAAAAATAAAATGTTATTTGCTCTTTCTTCATTGGATATTTTAAAATTATTGAGGTTTTCAGTTTTGGTTATTTTTTAAAATCAATTTTGAAAAACAATGATATGATACCGATTTTTCCATCTAAATTATGTATTTCCAATACAGACTACTGTAATTATACCTACCTGACATAATTCTGCGCAATGCCAGAAAAGTGATACTTTTAGATATTTTCCCAGAAGTAACCATTAACCCGCTGGTGCCACAACAGCACCAGTCTGTCTGTAAAATGGAATGACAGGACCTGGTGGCACACGCCTTTTAAAGGCTATTCAAAACGAGGCTATTGTCCTCTGTCCCTATTGTGATAACAAGTGAATCCTGGAAATTACGCTGCACTGGAGGTATTCTGTGGGGTCAATGCCCTTTGATGTTCGTAATGTTCAGTCTGGTTAAATGGTTTACTTTTTTTTTATTAAACTTTTGACCTGACAAAAAGCTGGGTTTTGTGTTTTAAATCCACTCACATGGCAGGAGTTTGTATTTGCTACGGCTCATTTGTGCCTGTGATGGGGAACTGTTGCCAAGAACAGTGTCACTCCAGCTGGGTTAGATTTTCAAAGCGAGGAAGAAAATGTAAAATTTAACCAATTAAGGGCTGAGAGTGGAAACCAGGGTTCCAGGCGTTGGGGTGTGGTGCTTCAGCAGTTTGTGTATTTGTTTGTGGCTTGCGTGCAGAGATGCAGCTGGAGGAACTGGTCTGGTGACCTCTGGAGGCTTTTGTTGGTTGCTGTGCTGAATCTGAATCATGTGACAAGGAGGATCAAGTGACAGTCTGTGGCGTCCTCCCATTGGTCACCAGAGTTTACATGGCAAAGGTTTTTTTTTTTTTTTTTTTTTTCCCTTAGTTTAAGAATAGTATAGGTTGTTCTCTGAATTTATTAATTACACAGCTGAAGTTTCTGTGGTAGGTACATGGTAAAAAAAAGTTAATCCACTGTTTATTAGTTTGTCATGGAGGATAGTCATTGCTGAAAATTATCACGCGCTGGATTGAGTCTGACTCAAACTTGGCTCTAGTTACAGCTTTAATGAAGGGGTATGTCTGTGGGATGGGGCTGGTAGTCCCCTAGTCATTTTTGGAGACCGTACCTGTATCTTGAGCTGGGCCGTTTCTGTGGACCGTACCTGTATCTCGGGGGACATAGTGTGGGTAATGGAGCCCAGGTAGAAATCTAAAAACCTTGTTTACCCATGTTCTCTCCATTTCATTCATAAATATTACATATGTTAAACAAATAAATGTTTACATATTTTGTTCATATTTGCCATGTTATATATTTGGTTTTAGTCTCCATGTTAAGAACCCCCATGCAAAGGCTCTTCGTTAGAAATGTTAACCAAGGAAAGGAAATATAACCATAAGAAGAACCTTACACAGACGGAGCTGAGCATTTATTACATTGTTTGGTGCGTAGGAGATGGTGTTATAGGACACAACTTGTATGGGTTTTACGCTATGCCTGTTCAACAATAGACCACCTGCTGGAACCTGGAGCATACTCATTAGAAATTAGATATTCTATCCCCCTAGACAGCATTGTCTCAGTCTGTTTTCCAAAAGGTCCCGTGGCTGGCGCAGTGTAATCTGACATGGTGTCCTATCTTTCTCTGCAGATGCAGTGCAAAGCAGTGTCCCCTCTGGCCCGGCCGCCAGGAAAATGCTCCTGAATGGAGACCAGAGTAAGTGGCAGAAAGCCTGGGGTGCTGTAGTCGGGCAGAGGTGCACAATGCGTTGCTGTGGTGGAGAGGGCCGTGTTTTCCTGAGCAGACCAGCTGACACCCAACCTCCCTCACTTCCCCCCCCTTGCCCGCACATTCGATAACCACGCCGCAGTTCCGTCAACTTGGCTTCATTCTGAGAGCTGAGAGTGTTTCCTTGCCACACAGGAAAGTGTGTAAAAGTAGGGTGGCCTGCTTGAAGATGGAGTAGTGTGGGCTAACTGTTTGATGTTTTGTCCTCTGTTCTTTCGTGTGTGAGGTAGCCACAATTATTTTTTACTTGTCTGAAGGAACATCCATTCATGGCCAATCGTTTGTGGTCATAGTCTTCACCAGGTCTTATTTCTTGTTGTTAAGTCACTGACTCTCCGCATTCCAATTCAGCATGTGCCCGGCAGCATCTTGCGTTGGGGTTAACTCTGACATCCTTCCTGTTGGCTGTGTTGTGCTGTAAGGTTTTGGGTGACAGCTGTGTGTGTGTGTGTGTGTGTGTGTGTGTGTGTGTGTGTTGCACTTTTCATTCACCCATTTCCATGGTTTCTCAGGTGGTCCTTCTGAGACTTCAGTCCCTGAAATGACGTTGGATGACTTTGCAGGTAAGTCCTCAGTGTTGCTCCAGGTGTTTGTGTGATACCAGTGACTCGCACCTTTGAACCTGAGAGCTGTGTGTGTGACACCTGTGACTCGCTCATGTGACCTTGAGAGCTGTGTATGTATGCGTGTTACCAGTGACTCTCTCCTGTGACCCTGAGAGCCGCGTATGTGTGTGTGATACCTGTGACCCTCAGAATGGTGCCAGCCCCAGGCAGTGACAGGCTTTTGTCGCGCCGCCCATAAGCGCTACTTCTACAACAGCTCTGCTGGCGCCTGCCAGCTTTTTATTTACGGGGGATGTGGGGGCAACAAGAACAACTACATGAGCTTGGAGAAGTGTCAGACCACCTGCACAGGTGATGCCGCCACCCGACCTGGATCTGTCTCACTCCAACTCCACTGCTTCTCAACTTTTCACTTCTAACAAATAAAAACAACCAGCTAACACACCGTTTGTATTGTCTGAAGATAAAGATTTTTAAAAAGGTTGCGTTGGGGCAGTTCTGAGTATTCACCCTTACTCTAAAAACTTATATCGTGGCTGTTTAACCCTTCTTTTATTAAGGTTCTGGACTGTGTGGTTCTGAAGTTCACACTCTTACTTACGCAAGTCTCCATCTCTATACTGCACTCCTCAGTTTTTTTTCCTAATTACATTTGATTGCTGTATTTGCAGCCAGCGTTGTTGCTGGACGCAAGCTGCTCCCTGATGATATGGCCTCTGAAGAGCTAGGTATGAGGGCATGTCTTCTTTGATGAGATTGGGGATAGTTGACCTCGGAGGCTGTGATAATGCCGAATGCCCACACGTATCATGTGACCTCTGCGCAGATGCCTGCTCCGCGGCCCCGATCACGGGCAGCTGTCGCGCCGCCTTCTCGAAGTTCTACTTCGATCCCAGCTCCCAGGAATGCCTGCCTTTTATCTACGGGGGCTGTGGAGGCAATGCCAACCGCTACGACTCCCAGGAAGAGTGCTTGTCCAGCTGCACTGGTGGCCGGAGCCGATGGAGTCCAGGTGAGGCAGCATAAGAGGGAGGAATCTACCGGACGCAACACAATGCAGAGCCAGCAACCTGTACACATTTTGCATAGCAACTATGCATTTTAATGTCAACTGCGCTGGTTACAGTATTATCTTTAAAATTTGACAAAAGCTGGCATCTCGCGTTTCAAGGCTGATGCTTATAAACACGGTAAGACATGACCTTTGTTGGAAGTTTTAAAAAAATTAATTAAAAGGTTGCAGGGATGCAGGATTTTAGGTTTATTTGGGTTCACTGTGGCGTCAACCAGCTGGGACCTGAAGTTTAGCTTTTTTATATTTTACTTTAAAAATTTTTTTATTAACATAATGTCAATAACTAAGGCAATGTATTTATACAGCTTTCACCAAAGCTTAAGGATTATGCTTCAAAATTAGTTTTACATTTGTAATAGGCGTAAAAAAAATGTCAAGGTTTGGAGGTCTGCACAATGTGAATTTTTCTCTTAGCTGTAACGGGATGCTGCAGGAGCTGTTGTATTTTTGAACTGCCTTTACCTGATGACCGCTGAAATGGAGATTTGTATTATCCTGCAGTTACCAAACAGGCACACCTTTGTCCCGCAGCCTTCTTTCTGATGGCTTCCCTGGCCATCATGTCGGCACTGCTCCTGGTGGGCCTCATCCTGCTGTCGGTGCGAAGGGTGCAGTCCGGCCGCCGCCGTCGCACCCACAGTGACAAGGAGGAACTTCTCCCAGCAGAGGAGCTGTCGGAGGGCCAGCTTCCCAAGCCGATGAGCACCTGAAGTGGCCACCCTGCATTTCATACCTCTCCACAAGCTGTACTCCTATAAAATTACCTGTTATCTTCTGACCCAGAGAAACGCTCTAAACTAAACTCACACTTCGCTTCAGAAAATTTATCTTTAGTGATATTTAATGCTATTTTGCATTGTTTCACAAAACGAACATAGAATTCATTACAAAGGACGAATAGTTAATTGACAACGCATTAGTCAAATTCTTCTTTACCCAAACACTATGTATGTCTGACACCTGGTCTGCTCTCCAGTGTTGGCAATCTTCTCGCCTGGTGGGGGTTGTCACACGCCTCGTCCCAAGGCCTGAAAATACCTGCGCTGTCTTTGGGCTTTGATTGAACAGTTCATTGAATCTCAACCTGGTCTCACTTTAACACGCATGGTGATTTATTAATTAGTATTAAGTAGTTTTTACTGAGTTACTAGTGCTAATTAACTACGCACTGTGTCGGTCTTTCTTCCTTTAATGTGGTAAATCTGTCTGTAATACCAGGTGTCTTTCTTAAACAATTCCATTATCAGGCAACTTCACATCGAGATTTAGTTTATAGCTCAAGTAAACCTTATTAATTAAGAAATCTTAACATCTTAATGTCTTGTTTAGACTTCCAGTCACAGTCTTAACAAACCATTCCTGTCCGTTCCGCTTCATATCTGCATTATAAGTAAATCTTGATATGATTTTTTTTGTTTACTTGGTGTATCAGGTGACTGGAAGACATATTTGATAGCTACCCCTGGACTTTTCCACAGTGCTGATTTATTAGTACACTCTAAAGGCAGTTTGTAGCGAAATGGACCCACTACAAAGAAGTGCATAGAGTCAACTTGGAAAAAGTAAATCTGTTTTTATCGCTTTTTGGACCAGGGCACGTTGGCAAATGGAAGGTCAGCGATCAGATTCACTGACGAATAAATCTGTCAATCGCTTCCCATAAAGAGTGTAATGGGGGGGGGGTTAACACTCAGTGTTGATCTGAATGCCATGATTTGACTCATCGAGTATGCAACTAATATTTTGCAGAATGCACTTTACATGTGTATAATAAGTAATGACATAAAATTTGAGTCAGTCTTTGTGCAAAATGACCACTGGTTTGATGCGAACAGTTTTGAGAAAATACAAAACTGAGAGACCGAGTCTGCCCCATTCCTTTCCCTGTGTTATTTCTGTCTTTAAAAAAATATATTTGAACATATTTACCAGATAAAAACCCTTGCCATACCAGTTTGATTTGCTCCTCTCCTTGAGAAATCCTTTTAAAGTTCTAATGAGCAACAGTGACCACTCCAAAGGAGCATCATGGGAAATGCTGGGTGGCTAAACTTTTTTAGGTACATTGGGAAACTTATTTTTTGTGTATGGCAGTGCAACTATTTTTTTTTTTTAGACATTTTTCAGTAATGGTTGTTTTAGTTTTAATTGGTTGATTTACTTTAATTCAAAACGCAGCTAGAGATTTAACTGACCTGAAGTCTAAGGCAGGTTTTAGGCTTTAAATGTTTTCTAGAGTCCTTGTTATTGTTCTCTGCAAATAAGCTGTAATGAATCTTTATTTTTTTAAATTTGCAAATATAAAAATCAAATCAATGTGGGAATATCTGATCCACTTTCTGACTTCATATATCATTTCTTAATGTACAAAGAAGTACATAATCTTTATATAAACTTTCTACTATATTAAATAAATGTAATGCTTAATGTAAAAAAAATACTGTTACTTGTGGTACATATAATAATTTTTGAGGTTGTAGCAGTTATGTCATTCCAATAAATTAACTTAGAATTAGTTTTGATTGTCTAGTTTCTTTAAGGTTGTTTTTTTTATTAGATTAATTTCCATGGTTTGGAACTCCGTTAACTGTTAAGTTATGTTAGTAGGGTTGACCACTAGAGGGCAATGGGTGTGCACTCCATTTGCCCAATTCATTGCATTTGCTTAAAAAAAACTTTATAATAATCAGCTCATTATTGCTTCTACACGTTGGAAAAATTAGCTTGTTTGGGATTCATAACTGAAATGATTTACTTAATTACTCTTTTAATTAAAACTTTCTGTGCAAGGAAATGTTTTCCTTTGAAAAAAGTATTGAATATAATTACCTTTTAATTATTTGTGTCTCTTGTTTGGCTGGCTCGAAGACCAAGGGCCCCTACCAGTAGTTCTGTACAGTGTGTTGCAAAGGTACAAACAGTCATTTGTTTTTTTGGTTTTAGTACTTTATTTGATTTAGACATATTAGGCAAAATTTCTAGAAGTCCGAATTAGTATATACTACATAAACTCGTCTTTTTTTAGTCTTTGATCGTATTTTAAAGGGTTCGTGCGACGGTGCTTTCCAGATAATGTTTTAGAAAGTAGTGCTGAGAGGTTCAGATATTGAACCGAGTGGATCATTTGTTCAGCTGTGTTGGGGGTCCATGCCAACTGTAGTCCTGTAAAGCCGCAGGGTGTTCACAATTTTCATTCCAAAATGTTCCCACAGTACGTAATTGCGGTAAAGTACCTAAATGCTCCCAATGAATAGTTTAGGTATACCTGTGAAACGGCCAAGGACTGTGTCCTCACTGAACAGTATCTTGTAACCAAGTCTCCTTTTTAGTTCTCTTTCACTTAGCTCTTACCTCCCAATTGTATCGAAAGAAAGTAACAGGGCTGGTTATTATGTGTCCTTTGGCATCAAAACGTGAAAGCTCTTTGGCTTTGGCACATTGAATGAGTTCTAAAATTGGGCCCGAAACTGTTAGATTAGCTCATTTCCCAGCCATGTGAAATGACCATTGCCCCCCACCCTCTGCAAACTGCCTGCCCCTGATTCAGTGAGATTCCACTACAATGCTTTCTCTAAACAAGCAAGGGAAGAGATTATGCACACTGATTAAACAGAGTTCCATGATGACACGGCACATTAGCTGTAGAGCTGCAGTATGATAGTGAGGCGAAGGAGGGTTACAGGGAGGAAGGCGGGCTGTTGAGAGAGAGAGTGAGAATGTGTGTGTGTGGGTGTGAGTATGTCTCTAACTCTGACTCTGGCTTGTGGGAAATGAGCAGCAGGAAGACAAAAGGTACAGAGCCTAAAAAGGGGAACCACCAGAAGAAGCTGGGCGTTCGGTCGGCAATATCTCATGGTGTGTGGCGTGTTTAAAGTCACTTCTGGGTCCTCTCTGGCCTGGTGACCCAATGAGTGTTGTCAGCGATAGCAGCCATCTGCTTCCCATTCCCAGTTAGTGTAATTGTGCTTGTTTAGCATGACCCGCACACCCCCCCCCCCCAGCCGGCGAGGGGGGGGGGGGGGGGGGGGG
>JAOYSI010005379.1:0-13587 GCA_025775065.1 Hiodon alosoides
AGAAATTCAAGCAGAAACTCTCCATAAACTCACAAGTTCAATGGATGCAAGAATTGTGAAGGTGATATCAAAGAAGGGGTGCTATGTTAACATTTAACTTGCCCTGTTAAGATGTGTTTGACTGAAATAGCTTTTGATTTCAGTAAATATGACCTCTTTATGCTGCAAGTTCAACAAATGACCATTTTCAGTTCTCTACAATCTATAAAATGTTTTGCAATAATAATGCATAATAATTTGGAACAGTGCATTTTTAGTTTATTATTTTTGAAAAAATACAATTTTCATTGGGTGGTTTGTTCAATGAAATTCGACTTATTACCCTAACGGTTGATGACTTGAAAATAATACTGACTGTCATTTGCACCGACTATTTAGGAAAATCAGGTTAAAATATCATTTGCATAATAATTTGGAACGCAGTGTATATGTAAATTTCAGGAAGGTGAAACATATCATCACGGCTCAGGAGAAGATCCAGATCCAGACAGTTTGGAGTAACAAAAGTTTTTTGCCACAGGCAGGCTCAGGGTCAGGACAGACAGAATGGTCAAAACCAGGAAAACTAGAAAACCGGGATTAGAGGGAAAACAGGAGTACAGGAAAAACACCGGTAGGCTTGACGAGACAAAATAAGCTGGCAAAAGAAGAACAGAACACAGGTCTAAACTATACACTGGACTAATCCAAAAGTAAAATGGGGACAGGTGCAAACCATAAACAGACAACAAGGTGCTAATTAACACCAATTCACATACACACAAGGATAAAACATTGAGACAGATGAAAACAGGTCAGGGTGCAGTGGAGACAAAGACAAAGACAGGCGAAAACAGATCAGGGTGAGACAGTATCGCTGGGACAGAAAAGCCACCACTTCAACATCCAATGCGTCGGCCACCACCACGAACTGGCTGGGTCAGGATTAACTCAATACTGGAGCTGTGTTTAAATGGTGCTTGAAGTCTCGGAACGCCCGGTCAGCAGCTAGGGACCACAAGGGCAGGTCTGAGTCTGCTGAGTCTGTCCTGGCCAATTCGTACTATCACAACACTCAGGAGAAGACCTAGATGCAGACAGTTTGGAGTAAAAAAAGTTTTTTAGGTTAGGCAGAGGTCAGTAATCCCTAGCAGAGTCCGAAAAGTACAGAACGGCAGGCAGGCTCAGGGTCAGGGCAGGCAGAATGGTAAAAACTGGGAAAACTAGAAAACAGGGACTAGAGGAAGACATGAGTACATGAAAAACACTGGTAGGCTTGACGTGACATGACAAAATTGAAACAGACAAACGGAGAACACAGGTATAAATACACTGGACCAAACCAAAAGTAAATGGGGGGCAGGTGCCACTGGGTGAGTTATAATACAGCTGCTCACAACAGGCTTTGTGAACATTCCATTCAGTTTGTTTGCTAGTGCCTCGAGCTAGAATTTCAGCGATTCTGGCAGTTTGTTGGCTGAGCCCAAAATCGATAGCATTCTATTGTCTCTCCTACTTATCAAAATGAAACTCTAGATAAAAAAGTGTCCATAGTTTTGTATTTGACAGCCCCTTCCGAGCTACAAGAAGCAGAAATATGCGAGCAAAGCTACATTATTAGGTATTATTACCTTTTTTGAAATACTACCCTCATTTTTAAATGGCTAGTTTTTTCATGTACTTTCTTTCCACACTGTGCACCGATTAAAAAAAAAACTCAAACATATTGCCAAACATAGAAAATAGACTGTTAAAAAATATGATATAATATATATATATTATCATTATTTATTATCTAAATATATATTTGCGCATTATAGAGAGGTTTTGAAATTATTTTGGAGTGATTTGGGAACAGTTTGGATGGACACACCTAAATATTTAGTTCTTATAGATGCATTTATCATATAGTTATTAGATTAGATTACAAACATGTTGGTGTATGTGTTTGCCTCTGCCATGGAGATGAAATTCACCAAAAAACGATACACATCACATTTTTTTGGTAATTCTCTTGTAATATCCTTTCATAAAATCTTATAATATTGTAATACTATACATTATTAATGTCACAAGTGTCTTCTTAAAATTGAACCCTAAGGACAGAGCTCTGGAGATATATAGACTGCACATGCATGTTTATCTGAGGCAGCATGCGTGATCCATTCCCTGTGAGAAAATACAGGAAACCACCATAGGTGTTTAAAAAGCTGCCTGTCTCTGCCTTTAACACCCACACAGAAGATGTCTCAAACATTGTTAATAAGTGCCCATCAACCCCTCTGAGAAATGTCAACATCAGCAGCTGAGGCCACAGGTAGACTCTGAATCTTTCTACCTAAAATCACCTCCAGCCATCTTCCTGTAATCCACCAACAGTACCATCCAAGGTAATCCTACTCTCCTGCAGGAAGGAGATTAATTCATTCTGTGCAGACTGATATTTTTAATGGCAGTGTCAAATGCACTGTTAACAATACAATGAAATTCATTTCATTCGTGTACATGTCAGGTCCCCATGGACAAAGCAATGATCACAGACTTCCGACAGATGGGTTTTGATTACACCTGATGTTGCCATTAATAAACAAATTTCATGCATTTCCACATCTCGTCCTCAGTTCTGCTGGCACTTCCTTTCTAATGAGACATTTTGAAAGTTAATTAGGTTTGATGCAAAATATTTGTTTATACAATATTTTCTTGTCATTTGTCTTTTTGAAAAAACAAAAACAAGCCATTAAAAATTCTGCGTTGAGTAAATGACTCTGTGGCATACATAGATATACTTGTAAAGATTGTTGACAAATAGCAGGTAAAATGCAGTCGTCAGAGCTTTAATCCCAGATTACTCAGAGGATGATGGAAGGACTCCAAACCGCCTCTAAAAGACTAAAATGACCCCAATGGCACTTCTTCAGAGGCCTTTTCTGGCTACTTCTAGGAAGCTTGTTTTAAAGTCCATGTCTTCTAGTTTTTTGTTTGTTTTATTTTTCATTTGGTCCTGGTAGCAACCTCTCTTTAGATTTCAACATAAATACTGCCAATAGGGAGTTAAAACACATTGTCATTCTGGCTTTGAAATTGCTTTAAGGAGTTGCATGTCAGATCCCTGGGTGGGAACATAAACCCCTTTTACTTAAGTTTGTGTTGGAAACTTGATGTCAGCTTAAGAATTGCCATTTTGTTTTAGAATCACTTGTATTCTATTGTTGTATTCTAGTGCTACCATTGTGGTTCCTAACTTAGTTAAGAACAAAAAGATTTAAATGCTATAAAATGGCAGTCCCTAGCTATAAGAAAAAAATTCCTTTAAAAAAAACTATGTGCAACAACTGCACACAAGTATAACACAATGCGCTTGTTATACAGAACAATACAACCTTTGACTTAAACTCTATTGCATTCTAAAAAATTGATATGCAAGATATAACTTTAAAAGCCGAAGCAAATTAACTACACAATTTTGCATTGGGATAGCTATTTCAAAATCCAAGTAATGACACTATCCAGTGACCTTGTTCTACAGAATAATCAGTAAAACTACACTTTATTAAACAAGGTTCTCGCTTCTTCTCTTTCAATTAAAGTGCTCCCTGAAGCATAAGCAATTTCCAAGTACATTTAAACAAAGTGTGAAATCATCATTGCTCCAGCAGCTATAATAAAATTGGTAGACCCCCACCCTCATTCTCCCAATTATTTGAAATACCAACCTTTTTAAGCACATCTAAACCATTTAACTGTATATATAAGATAATATATAATATAATGACAGATAAGAAAAAAGACCTGGCTCGCAGTAAGCATTCCATGTGTTCAAGCATTCACTAGGGTTGAGGTCAGGGCTCTGTGCAGACCAGTCAAGTTTTCCACACAAATCTAAACAAACCATTTCTGTATCAAAATTGCTTTGCACATGGGTGCATTGTCATGCAGAAAGGGCTGTCCCCAAACTGTTGCCACAAAGTTGGAAGCACAGAATCATCTAGAACAGCTTACAGTTGACCAGCACTTACAGTTGACTGGGGCAGCTCTAGCAGGGCAGACATGACTTGTTAGAAAGGTGGCATCCTATGATGGTGTCAAGTAGAAAGTCAAGGAGCTCTTCAGTTTGGGCCATTCTGCTTCCAATGTTTGTTTATGGAGATTGCATCGCAGTGTGCTCAAGTTTATTCACTTGTTAGCTATACCTAAGGCCCAATGTTTTTTATTTGTATTTGTATTGGATTTTAATTGTTCCTTACTGTCCTACCCTTTTGGGCTTGCACTGAATGGCCTGTCGCAGTGAGTATAGCTGTCTACTAAGTGACAGCGGAATTGTTCAGCACACGAGAAACATAGTAACAATGAGTTTGATACATTTTTTTCTTAAGGTGAGATACTTTCCTGCACATGGCAACAAATCTTGAACAGGCTTTTGGTCCACCTGAGCTGGACCAGTTCCTCAAACCCAGGAATGGTCAGCAGGAAGGAGGTGGGCTCAGCGTTAGCCCAGGATGAACTGGGCTCTTTCCACAGCTCCACCAACATGAGAAGTAAGGAGCAGTCAGGGCTGATGTGTCTCTTTCTAGCATTCAAGAAAGCAAACCCTCAAATGATGCCCTGGATGGTTCTGATTTAACTATATGCTGCTTTGATAATAATTGCAGACGCACAGACTCATGTCTGTAAAAACTCCCTCCAAAAATCATGCATATTGTTTAAGATTAGAAGAACCCATTTTTGTCAGGTAGGATTATGAGCACTGTAATATTGCTTTCCTCATGTGGGAGAGATATTTGGGTAATTAAAAAAGCAGGAGGTTATAAAATAAGAAATGTACATTCTCTTGAAAAGGTCACTGGAAGAACTCTGTTATACCTGTCTGTGCAGACAGCCAGGTAGACTCAAGTGCAGGAAGTAGCGGGTTAGCAACAATCCAGGTCAGAGAGCCAGCAAACAGAGCAATGGAGGAAGGCAAAAGGAGTTGTCAAGCAGTTGGGCAGTTGACCGGGCACAGAGTACATGGTGGCCAAGAACACAGGAGATCAGTAAACTGGAATAACGGTCAGAAATGCATCAGGAAACAAACAGACTTTCATACTGGATATGAGAGACAATGGGGTTTAAATGGAAATCACAGGGCTGGGGAGTGCTAGGAACAGAGAGAGAGTGCACATGGTGCTGAGGAACGTACAGGGTTTAGTATTTGTGAGATGATGACCTCTGGTGGCGAACTGGTGATGTGTGGAGTGAGGATGAAAGAAACCCATTCCGGAATGCAGTGTTCACACACAAATAACTATTCTGATGAAGAAAATATTTGATACAAAAACCTTCTGAAGTAGTTTATATTAGAATTATTCTGAATATAAAACCCTCACCTTGATTTCATTAGCTAATGATTTTGCAATTCATCAGGGTTTCCATGGGATACATATATTTCAAAAATTGAATGGCATCCAATGTTGCCCATCCAAAAGGCCTATTTGTTTTTCTGTTTTTTCATAGCGCTTCATGTTTCGAAGACACGACTCACTTTGGCATTTATATACTTTCTGGTGTGGTTTTTGAAATAGCACAGGGCTTACCATATCCTCCAGGAATATGTTGCATTGAAGGTCTCCACATAGTGATGCTCTCCACTCAAGAATTTATGAGGGTTTTTTTGGGTATACCCCATTTTATGCATCTAAACTGCTAATGACACTATCCACCAGAGAATTCACAGGCACCTTGGCGGAAGCAAAAACACAATTTAACCACCGTGCCATGTTTCCCAAGCATTTTTGATTTATATAATTACAAGAGTAAACAATGCAAACAACAATTATCAAACTCTTCAGCAGGACTAAAATCACGGTTTTGGCAGGCGTTGATAATGAGTAATTGGGCCCCTGTATTTACCAGGCTTGAGATTAAAGCAGCAGACTGATGAGCAGGTGATGACAGCAAATATCTTTGCCACACAATTTGTGAATTAAGTTTGGGGAATGCTGTTAAAAGTATCAGAGCAGAGAAAGCCCATAATTAGCATATGGTACACTTGGCCATTACAGAGAATTGAGGAGTAGAAGTCGGTGCTTGTCAGATTATCAGTTCTCCCGGGTTTTGTATGTATAGATGTTGAGTGCTGATGGTCTAATAAAAGCCAGCCCAAACTCTCTTCTTGTACATTCAGGATTCAGATTACTACTGTCAGAAAGACCATAGTCATTTCAGAAGAATGTTGTTCAATGAGGAGAATTCAAATGGAATTACTTTGCAAGACTTTTTAGGTTGGGTAGGTTGTTCAACCTACCTGAAGGACATTTATCTGGTTAAAGATCAATCAGTCAGTAGACTAGCCCTAGCACAGAGTGAGTTCTATTTGTTAAAGTTTGCTGGTTCAGATCCAGTTAATTTCATTAGCTGTTTGTGAGAGCACAGCAGTGCTGCACAACTAGCAGAGCATCACCGGGCTGGGTTGTACTAAATCGCCATGGCTTCTTTCGACATGTTGCCAACTAGTGTGTCCTACAGGCTTCTCAGGCACTTGTGGGTTTGCAGTACCGTTGAGAAGCATGAGCCTCTCAGCACCATCTTCCAAGCTGTATAGGCGGCAATGTGACAAAAAAAGGATTGGAGCAGGCTAGTTGTACTTCCTCACGTTTGGTGTAGGGAATTGCAGTAAAGAGCTGATGCATAGCACAATTGACAATTGGAAAGAAAATAATCGGCAAGTCAAAATTTATAATAACAATTGAAAAAACAGAAGAGAGCTTCTTTCTCTCTTCAGATCAGGAGGTTTTCAGGGAACATTACTTTCCAGACAAGCTTTCCCAAGCATTAACTGCATCCCATGATGTCAGCCTATGTGACATACTTCATTTTTGACCTACTTCATCAAAACTAAACTTTACATGAATGGTATAAAACAGATAGCTAAATGGAAACAATTACTTGCATGTTAAAAATAAAGAATCATTCATTGCCGCTATAAATCTATATCACAAATGGTAAACTGTAGAAATGAAGGGATATACCTGGTCAGCAACAATGTTCAGATACATTGTTATGTTCAAACATTGCTCCAAGGGACCTAACATGTTCCAGGAAAACATTCTCAACAGCGTTACACCACCGTCACCAGCCTGTTGACACCGAGTAGGATAGGTCCATTGATTCATTCGGCTTACACCATATCCTGGATCAACAGGAACCGGGATTCATCAGATCAGGCAATGTTTCTCCACTCCTCAGTAAGCCAGTGTTTGTGATTGTGTGCCCGCTGGAGCCGCTTCTTTTGATGCCATTCTGCAAATCACTGTGGTAGTATACTGTTATTTGCCTGTTAGTGGCCCACCTGTTAACTATGGTTCTTGCCAATCTCTTTCGCTCTCTCTCATCAATACTGTTTTCACCCACAGGACTTCCACTGACTGAATAAACCATAAACAATGTAATGCATGAAAACCCAGGGAGGGAGGCCATTTCTGAGATACCAGAAATGGCGCATCTGGCATCGATGATCATATCTCGCTCAAAGTTGGTTAGGTCACTTGTTTTGACCCATTCTAACGTTCTTTCGAACAGTAACTTGAATGTCTCTATGCTTTATATAGCAAACAACAGCCACATAAGCCCAGATAAAGAGATGTGTTGCACATGCAGTCAAAAATCTTTCAGTGCGTGCAGATGCTGTGCCCAAGGATCTCTATGTCACGCATATCTGGTTGTTTAAGTCACAACAAACAACGTACCTAACAAATATTTTCTTGGAAGCATGTATGATTTCCTCAGCTGGACATTGTTATAGGCATTGTTAAGAGGCTACACATTAGATGAAATCAAAACGCCAATGTCCATTTATGGGAATAAATCTAGAAAAATTATTGACAAGGAAAGCTATTTAAGGCAGTGGGATGCGGATGGGGGTCACCTCGGTAACAGGGAGGATAAGTCATCAACACAACGCAGTAAATGGCCTGTCAGCGACACACCGCAAAAACCTGTTCAGCACTATGGACAGCCACAGCACTTATCTATCTTGTCAATGAGACACACCAGATGTCTATTAGTTTATTAACTGACGGGGAAGACGGTGTCCATATAAAGCATTTTGTTTGTCTGTTTTTCCCTTGCTTGTACTGTTCCGGCGTTACCAACTCTTGCCTATCCTTTCAACATGGACTTTGGATTGACCCTGTTTTTTTTTTTTTCACCGTGCACCTGGCTACTGCCTGCCTTGACTGCCTGCTCAGCCCTCCTTGTTTTTGATCGTCTTTCAAAATAAACCTGGGTCTACCTTTCGGCTTTTTACTCTCATTGTTACAAGCACAAAAAGAAATGGTGCAATAAATATTTTCTATTTATTCAGGGGTCATTAAGCTGTTTTAGATAACCACTAACGTTTAGAAAATAAGTGCATATGCAAAGCTGATATCTAAAAACAATTGAGATTGTTGCATTTCTACTTTGTTCAGTTACAATAAATATGAATTGGCTTAACTATTCATATTTACAACATTTTCTGATTGTGATTCTGAAGAAAATAACTTTCATTAGACTTGTGGGCAATATAGTTAATCATTCCTGCTAATGGTCCTACTCCTGAAGGTATCCCATTCAGGCGTCCAACAGGAGTGGTCGAACCCCTTACGGGGAAACACACATCACAGTTTGGAGCTGGTCAGGATGCCTTTAAGACAAAGGCCATAAATGCTAAGCTCCTATATTCAGACCTGAGATGCAAGCTATCCACAGAACCAAGTTGAATAATAATTCTTTTTCACAACAGTATCACTAATTTATTTATTTTTGAGCATATAAATGCTTTTGATTTATTTATTTATTTTCAATGGCATATGCTTGTTTAGATTTCAACTCATGTCCACAACTAGCACATGGTCAGGTTATTCAAAAAATCATGTTAATCAAATGGAAATTTCATGGCCAACTTCAATGCTGATATATTATTTTCTGCTGAAGTTGTGTGGGTGTGCAATATTTATTTTAATGGACTATTTTTTATTACAAAGAGCGGAACATCTGAAAGCTTTCGTGTGTGTGTGTGTGTGGAGTAAGTAAATTAACTGAATTTTGTGTTTTGTACAGAGTTTGTTAGGCTAATGTCTAAACTGGTTTCTTAGGCAAGTGCAAAATTTGGTTTATCTTAGCTCGCAAACTAGCCATTAACGCCTTAGTTGTGTTGTTGTTTTCATTTTAAGATTTGTAGGCTATTAAAAAACTGGCTGGCCTTTCCTGGGTGGGAATTTGCAGGTTAGTTACGTATAGCAGGCCAGCTACACATTCCCTAACCCGAATTGTGCAAGCAGCCAGTTTCATTACAATGATTTTACAAATGGTTGTCAATGCAGTTGTTACATAGCTAACTGTACCTAGTGGTTTCCCACTGGAGAGAAGCTAGCCAGTTTTGTGACAAAGAAGAATAATGTTCTTCAATTTCGTGGCAAAAAAGTATTTTCAGTCACAAAATGCATATTGTCCACAAAAATGTAACACAAGGCCCCCCCATACTAAACCATCTAGTGAAATATATTCCAACCAATCACCAAATAATACCATAGATAAAGACCAAATAATAAATACACTGGATCTTTAATAGACAGCCCTATTCAAGATTTAGCCCAATGCATAAAACATGGATGGAAGTAAAAAATAAAATGACAGGGAAAAAATTGCATTAGTATAATCTTGCTGGGCAAGATGAAGGAAATTTTGCTCAAGCTGCATAAGCTGCATGAAATCAGTGAGAACTTATTGTTTGACTTGGTGGGCCTCTTTTCTATAGAGTCTTAGCTTCCTGGTTTATAATGCTTTAAATATATCATGCTGCAATATATAATTTTTATCTCGCTTTAGTTTGACTGACCTTTCAATTCCCATCATACTTTGTGTCCTCTTTTTACAGCAGGCTGATCAACAAGGCATTAGAATAATTTAAAAGACCGATCAAAATTAGGAGGACATTAATAATAAAAAATTAGGAGGATATTTAAATGTTTTCCCCCACCATCACAGAAAATCTGTACATGTTTAACGGTCAAAATCTGGAAATAGGAGAGATGGGTTCAAATGAACTGGAAGCTCAGACTGATTTTCAAATTCAAGATGCTTCTTTATTGTTGTGAACACAGTGCTGGCTTGTTTTGATTTGAGTTTTCAGGATTGAAAAGAAGCATTTCCCAAAAAAGCACAACAAACTGAAATCAAGACATTATAATCTAATCTGATCTCATTTGAAAAAATCCAGGTACAGATGAATGGGCCTTAACAAAGTAAAATTATATTATTAAATCGCATTCAGTAGGGCTTGTTTATTAAGACTTAATAAACAGTAGTTTTTTTTACATTTTTTTTGTCTGAGAGAGTGTGAAGCAAAAACGCAGGCGGATCAGCTTGCAAAATTAATTACTTCAAAAAACTCCTCGAATTCACTGCCAGACAGCCGATAGGGTTTCAGCAAAGAAGCTCTCAGCATCTGTCCTTTCCCTGAGGAGGTGCGCCTCCTTTGTTTTCTCTCTTTTATCAATTTATTATTGTTTCTACAGGGTCAGTTTCCCAAGATATAAAATGTACATCTAATTATCAAAATCTCACCAGCTCTCTAGACCTCTTTGCAAAAAGGCAAATTGTGCTGTAATTTCTTTATATTGGCAAGACGGGGAAACAACAGAAAAGTTGGATGGTTTAAAATTTATTCTCCAACACAATTCTATTGCACCACGGCTTAAACAGAACTCTTCCTCTTCCTATTTACTTAAACAAACAGATAATCTGCAGTCAATACATATATGGACGAGTGGTTCCTTTACTATGCACATCAAAATTGTCAGTGAAACATGGTATAATCAAAGAGCTGGAAAGAATTTAACATTTTCAGTATTTTAACGTCATTTAAAACTTATGAGGATTTGCAAGGAAAAAATTACAATGATATGCAAGAATATTTATAGACTATAACTTAGGAATTCAGTTTTTATCTGTAACGTGTCATACATTTACCTGTATATTTTAACTATCCATTGTTGTTAGTTGTTATACTTTATATAAGACTAATATATTTAGTATATATTTATTTATTATAATATATAATAAAGTCTTTGACCTGATTTATTTTTATGTAGAAACTTACTTATATTCTTTTTTTCTGTAGAAGTAGAATTTACTTGTAAAGCCCTGTATTTGGCCTCATTTGGAGAGATTTAGACAGAACTACAGTGCACTTCTCGGGAATTGAGACCCACTAAAATACAACATTATCTGCTGTGTTTTTGGCAATAGCCAAAGTGTCATTCAGCTAAAAAAAAAGCCCATTTATCTTATTACAAACTTTTAATGATTTAGTGGCGCACGATATGCACATTAAGAAAACACCTGCAAGTTTACATGCCAGCGTGACAAATATCAATAATTCGTAGAATACTAATTTTTATGTGGACGCCAGAGAATATTCACATTACCTTCTGCTGATTCCTGGTCCAGTCAGTAACGTAAGGTGTAATTGGTTGCCTGCTGTCACTCTGATTAACACAGGCAACACAGCAGATTCATTTGAAATAGTTAAAAGTATATTTCACATTATTTTATTTTGGTTGCCGTGTAAGGGAGATTTTATTTTAAATTGTTTCTTTTACCTTTACTGTAACATTTCACAGTATTTTACTATGCTTGACCATAGTACACTCCAATGTATTTTCCTCCATTGCATTATTTCTTCTAAACTTGTCAGGAATGTGATTTTCATGAGTGGACTGCACTTTATTACTTTTACTTCTTTGTATATACAGCCAAAAAAACATTTTTTATTCAAATTCTTCATAACCATTCCCTTATGCAATGCCTGGTACTTTTCACACTTTACTTTTTATAATAATATTTTCATAGTAAATGCTTCACTGTTCAAGGCTAATTCAACAGAGTTAAGCGCCATAGTTAATCAACATGGCTGATAAATAACAATGAATAGTCCACCGGCTTAGTTCCAATTCTGCTCCACTGGTGAACTTCACCCTGTTAAGAAGATAGGTCTGTCATTAGGCTATAACTTGAATTTATGTCTTTAAAAGCATTTACTCTATTAGCTTATACATTTCCTGAAGGGCTTTACTCTACTCTCTAGCATTATTGTGAATAACTCACTGAATTGTATGCTACCTTAATTCATCAATGCTGAAGCCAAGTTTCTCTGCAAATACAACTTCTTCAGAATGCTTAGAATGCACAGTATACCACTTGATTCCAAAGGCCAGCAACTACCAAGTCGTTCTTTTTTTACCCTTCTTCAAAATTAATTAATTGCTTAAGAATTCCAATTGTGTATAAAACTCCTTAAAGTCTCACAAACTGACAGTGATTATGTAGCATGCGAGGGTGTGCTCAGTCTAAGAGCGGGTGCAGAACAAAGCATTGGGAGAGCGTTTAAGCCTTTTTAAGCAAACTTAAAGATTACAATAAACGACAGAGGAAATAATTCAAGAAAAATAAACTATAACGGCAACCAAAACCTCCCGTTCCAGGGAAACTAATCACAAACACATTTAAAAAGAAATCATTTACTTTTCCATTCCTCACTCCCCAACAATCCAGACTCTCTGTCTACTTCTTCCTCTCCCTATGAGCCAACTTTTCTGGCTTTTTAAAGGCCCTGGGATTTTTTGCACCTAAGTGTGATTACCATTAGTGGAACCACACTCAGGTGCACAACAAGGTCCAATTATTAGAGGGTGTGGCCTCCCTTTCAGTGATGCTATCAGTCCATTGTCTCCCAGCTTGTGGGCGTGGCTGCCAGCTGCGTGCCACAGATTACTTACAAAGAAAACCAACAAACCCAAAGTATTACTGTGTCTATTTGTAGCTGCTGATGGATTTATTTATTGTGACTGAAGCTTATGAAGAAACTGTAAGGCACTGTAGTCCACGGTCATGTAGGAAGGTCAGCGATGTGGTGAGTGGAGGCCGCAGTTGTCCTCGTCAGAGGTCAGACGACAGACTGAGAGGACTATTTACGGCAACTACCATTAGGGTATTGAGATCCTCCAGGGAGAACAGTTGGTCCATGTTGTTAAAACAATGGCTTGGTCTTAATCTAGACAAATATTCTCAATTTTGCCCCTATTACTGTGTTGCCAGTTCTGAGAACTCTACTAATCCTCACTTCCCTCATTCACTGTGCTCGATCTTGAGCACTTTGGCTCAGTTAGGGACAAAATATCAGCCTCTGGTGACTCAATGATACTGCTTTTCAGGACAAAAAAGACTTTTGAAAGAGCTAAATGTTGGAAAGGCCACCCTGCACGCCCCGTCCCCAGATAGCCAGACCCAATGATTCAAGCCAAGATTAATCTATGCCTCAGCACTCCTATTGCATAATAGATGCAGTGTGGTGTTGTTGTTCCACTAACTGCTGTTGTTTATCTTGGAACCAGGAACCAAACGTCTGGTTTGATGGCATTTTCCCAGTCCGGTAGCTCTCCTAGTGAGGGCAGGAACAGATTGCAGACTTCTCATCGCTCAGCCAGTTCAAGGCTGTTCAAGGAGCTGAAGGTCGTGAAATAACCAACCCAGTTAGTGACAATGCACTTAAGCAAATAAATAAATTAGATAAATAAAGTGTGTACATTT
>JAOYSI010005381.1:0-13585 GCA_025775065.1 Hiodon alosoides
GCAGCCTTTTCGGTACCGGGTGGTTCACCGGCCGGGGGCTCAGAACGCCGCGGCCGACTTCCTCTCCCGCTTGGGGGAGGGGGGGGCTGTGGTACCGAACGAGCCCTTGGTTCGTTCTGGTGGGGGAGCTATGTGCCAAGCGTCCGTCTCGAATACACGCACGGGAGAGGTCCGGGCACGCCCATCAGCACCGGCACACCTTGCACAAAATTACCCCTGTTCAAATATGGCTCCTCATTGTACAGTCTGAGAGAGGTCATACCATGGCACAACCTGCATTTAATGGACTCGCTCGTCCTATTTACCCAATATGAAATGCACCTCTGAAATGTACTGGCTCTGTGTGACAAAATGATAAAAGCCGGCTTATTGAATGATCACTGTGCGCTAAAGCAACTGTGTGGCCACACATTAACAATGTGCAAAGCAAAGAAGGGGGCCCAACACCGCACATTGTGGGACAACATATATAACTGGCAACAAATCAGATAGTTTATAATCAGTCAATAGTTTTTACAAATTGAAATCTACTTGTTAAAAATGACCTCAACCCTTTTATGCTTATTTATGCTTTTCAAAAGGATACGGTCTATAGGTCAAACTCTTAGGTCAAGCAATATCAGAACACATAAAGGCAGTTATTATTATATTATAATTTACAACTTTAAGAAAGTGGGCTATGTCCTGATCTAAAACCTGACTGAAATGTTTCCAGAATATTATTGGAATTTTTAAAATATTTATTGAATTTATTGGAAATACTAATAACAATTGAGCTACTACTTTATTTTTTCTTCTTTAGATAAGAAAGGCATGTTAGATACAAGCCTAGAATTCTTAAGAACATCTGGGTCTAAATTTATTTGGCTTTATTACAGCTAATTTAAGAGACTCTGGGACATTGTACCGAGGTCCTGAAAATAGGTAGGCATTTATGTTTATCGTCACATTTAATATTATAGGGGGAAGATATTTCAGTAACTGTGTTGGCACTGTGTCAAGAAAACAAGTTGGTGTTCTTGAAGACAAAATAAGTGTTTCAATTTCAAGGAGCTCAATGGGAGAAAAATGTTCAAAAGATAGTTTGAAAGCACAATCAGATGTTCTGAACTTGGCATAGTTTCTACTGTGGCGGAGATCGCCATCATCTCACTTTTAATTTCTTCACTGCTAGGAAGGATCATTGTGTTATCTGTCCCTCTTTGTTATTTTGGCTACTTTGTTAAAAATAAATCTCTGATTGTCTTTGTTCTCTTCAGTTAGATTGGAGAAATTTGCTGAACAAGAAGCTTTAGTTTGGACGAGCTCCACTTGCGCCCTAGTTTACAGCATTCCTGCTTGAATTTATGCATATGATCAGCATACCAAAGAAAATATCTTATTCTGCTTCATTTTCTTCTTTCTCAATGGAGCAACAGAATCTAGAGTATTGCTTAATGCATTGTTATAGATGTCTAGCATTTAATCCACTGAGGAAATATTTTAATTTACATTTATGGACCACAGTAATTGTGTTTTACATGTGTCTCTTGAACATATCCAAATCTGGTATTTTCAGTAACTGTAACAACCCTGATTGGATGCCTGAAGCGGTTGTTTCCCACTGGAAACTCCATCTGGAGTTTACCAGATTCCGGAAGCCCTGCCTGATGCATAATCGGTTATAATTTTTTTGGTTTACCATTGACTATATGCTTTTTTCAGGCTACTAGGTAGCTATAAATATACACAGACCTTTACTCTCTAGGTATCTTTTTCCAAAGTCGTGCTCAAGTGAGAAGAAAATGAAATATTAATTTGAAATTTTTTTACCCATAAATTATACCTAAAAGCTGTTGTACTCAAATTAAATCCTCTCCTGTGTCTCTTGTGGTCAAATCCAATAAAAGTTATTGAAATAAATTACAATCCGCAATAGATCACAAACATAAAACAAAACCAGAGGAACAAAGCAGATGCTGGATGACACCCCTCACCCACTTCCCATTTCATGGACTGGGACAAGTCGCGTAATAATCATTCGATTACAGTTTGCATACACAACAGATATGTATGTACCCTAAAATATTTTGCAAATATCATTTGTTTAATGATCTGCTGCTGTTTGGTGACATCCCCCTCACCACCAGACATCAACTTCTGCTCCCTAATTGCCGGCATCAAGTCTGTTGTGAGTGTTGTAGCTGTGAAATTTACACAAGTGTTTTCACAGTGTTGTGAAGAACACAGCATGCAATGATGATGCGAGCACACTTTTCAGGGATAGTATTATAGGGCCCCAACTCATCTATCATTTTATGGAGCCCGAATTTGGCTCTTTGAGTTCATGAGTGTATGTGCATGTGTTGTGAGACTGTGCAGAATTTTTGTGTGTGTGTGTGTGTGTGCAGGCACTTGTGCCTGTGTGAGTCACTCTCCCCTGTCCACATGTTACATTGTTTCAGTCCTATGGTGCCACCAGCTTGATTTAGTCCCATGGTATTATGCATTTTTTTCTTTTGTTCAAAACATGGGAAAGTTTTTGCAACCACCATTGCAAAAATTATATTTATGTATTCATATATCTATTTGCCATCTTGGGTGCCTGGATGCAGGGTGGCATATAGTCATAGAATCCCCCCCGGCTAAATGTTAAATTTCATAGCCGGCTGGGTTTTCAGATTGATTCAATTCAGTAGATTTTTAAAACACTAGTATAATTGGCAGTCCATTTTCCACCAAAGATATGAGTTGATCTTCAGTTATATTTTCTCGTTTTAGTAAAATTCAACACTTAAAATTATTTTTGTTGGATTTGGTTTTATAAATAGTATTTTTCAGTGCGCAAAAGTGAAGGAAGTATTATTATTTTATTTTTTTCCCACTTAGTCTACTCACTACGAGCGATCACTTGTGGTTTAAAAATGCCCTAACCCTCCTATTTGTACCCTCTGGTATCATCCAAGTCAGCACAAAGAGAATTATACATGAGTGTGTGGCAGGACATCGCTCCCTGCGCTGTTCTTCTAGACCGCTTCTTTAATACAAAATACACACGGTCGCCGAACCCAAGCTTACACATGAATTAAGAAGACTCTGTGGTTACCATCTTTTAGTGTGCTGAAATTAAGCAACAAAAAAACATGAAGGATATTTAGAAAAAAAAAAAAAAAACAGATTATGAAACAGTAAATACATCAATTCATACGGAGTACACACAAGCACACTCACTCACAAACACAGACTGCATAATTCATAAACATATTTATCAGTTATACAAATATAATATACGCAAGATAAGTAACATGTTACTCATGGGGAGCCTTTGCGTGTTTACAAGCAGAGTACCTCATAAAGTTTCCCAGTCCTTTTTAATAAGTATCACATATATGGCCCCCCTCCTCCCTCCCTGTTTCCCTGTACTTGGTAAGCTCAGCAGTGCTATCTGATGCAATGCGCAGTCATTTTCCACCAAAACAAAAACCAGTGACCTTGGACACCAGAGGCATGCATATACTCGTGTCTTGTTCTTAACTTTAGCCTTTGATCATATTCACCAATTCATTTTAAATTCCAAAACCTCAATGCAAACCTCTATGGTGTGTTTCACGTGCAACGAGGGATGAAGGAGTTGCAATTTAAACCTATTAGCTGATGCTTTTCAATCCTGATTACTTGTAAAGTATAATTCTTTTTTTTCCCCTCAAGCATAAGTCACATGCCCCGCTGCATTGTGATTGGCAACGCAGAGGGGCATGTGACTCCGCCCGCTGCCCAATCCGAGGGTTCCCTGTGATCACAGCGGTATCCTTTACAACACGGCCCTGATTGCTTTGATACTCTTTTTATTGATGTTATCTGGACAGCTGGCCCCCAACCCCTCATTTTTTCATTACTGTGTTGTGCTAGGTTAAAGTGTTATGTGTTATGTTTTCAGTGTTTTATGGGTATATGTGTATGTACTGCACAGCATGGCTGCAGTTCACAAACCTCTGTATTCTCTGGGGCTCGCTTGAACCTGTGAGGACGGCTAAACCCTGAGTAAGATGAGGGTGGCGCTAAATGTAACTTGGATATAAATATGTTCATGAATTTGACTCTGTACATCCCAAACTTGAATGTCTTATGCTGGCCTTTTTGCAAAGAAGCTTGGAAGACCACAAAACAGCAGACCCTTTTAGGAAGTAGATGAGACCAATATAACAAAAAATCTCACGCCATTACTACAGACTAACTTCATTTCATTCTGACTTTTATTTCTCTCATTTCTATTTTCAAAGTTTAACATAAGTGGTAAAGACAAAATAATTAATCACTGACCGCATTGGTATTGTAGCGTTTACGGAAAGCTACGGAAACACCGAAGGCCATCAAACAGGCGAACGAATCAGTCGGTGGGGAAGCTTATAACACACTATTTACACTAGTTACAGTTCAGAGGCTAGGCTTCCCAACAGCCCCCTCGGGGATGGCCGAACGCCATTGGCGGGGGAGGCGCTGCTTCCCATCCCCGTTACAGTATGTTCAATATATAGTATTGTTCAAAAGCCTTAAGCACCCTATCTTTTTACATAAATGCAGTCTTTGCTGTTTGTTCTTTGTGTTCTGCATTAGTTTGTCAGTAGAAAAGAGCGTTAAAAAAATTTCCAAACATTCATTTTCTGAAAGAAGAGCAAGGAGTTCTGAAACAGATGGTATGGCCTCCCGAGAGCCCTGATCTCAACATCATCAAGACTGGCTGGGTTTACCTGGACAGAAGCGAGTCTGTAGGAGAACTGTGGGAAGTTTTTGCCGATTGTCTCAAAAACAGCCTGACAGATTAACCAAAAAGAATAGATGCCGTTTTAAAGGTGTAGTCACACCAAATATGGATTATTGAACAAATATATATATATATATATATATATATATATATATAAATATACCCTATATATATATTTTTTTTTTTTTTAATGTTCCCTGCCCTATAGTATTTTATTTTTAATTTAGAAATTTTTCATTTAATTACTTTTGAAAGCATCTTCACTTTACATAATTTTTTTGCATAGTACTGTATGTATATTAATATACTAATATATCACTAGTATAAAAATTTGTTCAGAATCCATCTCTCTAAAAAGCCTTTGAAACTTAGAAAGGAAGAACACAGTGTTTCCATATTCCCAATTCTTTGGACATTTACATATACGCACTCCTAGGGTGCCAGGCTCCACAGCTACACTGCGGGCTTTTTGAAGCCTGGCTCCACCCAGAATTACTTCCCTCTCCAGTGTAATTGATGATATATCCCCTTAAATGGATTACCTCTCCCAGACTCTTTAGTGTAGTGACCCACAATAGCGCCGGCAGGCAGGTCTCCAGGGGAGGCTAGTTAGCTTAATTCACTTCTCACTCAGTGGAACAGGGGAACCTGCTGCATTTAGTTAGATCTGTCAAGGCAATGAGACGTGACTATGGGGTCCACTTGCGCACCAGGAACCTGGTGGAACTTCCCACAGAGAACGAGAAACCGGTGCTACATGAGGGATTATTATAATTAGAATATTGTTTTGAGGATAAGACTGGGTAAAATTGAAGCAGGGAGTTTATTATTCATTCATTTATATTAATGCATTCATTGGACCCCAAATAATTCAGACGTTTCCATGCATTTCCCCACCAGGGTATTACAAGTCAAATAGGGGTTTAGCATGTGTCATTTTATATTGATTTGTATATGCTTTTAATTCCGGAAGTTCCTCAATCACAACACAAATTACAGCAGTAAGAAAATATAAAATGCTAAATAATCCCTGCTGTATCAAACGGAACTGCTATTAATTATGTCGATTTATGACTAGATTTTTCTAAATTCTCCCAGTTAACTAAATTTCCCATTGTTTACATGTAAGCAGAAATCTAAAAGACATGATCAAAATGCACAAGTCCCTTTAGTATCAGTCATTTTAATTATATTCTAACCTGCCATTTACCCATGTCTGGTCCCGTCAAGATTGGTTCTTTCACTTCTACTCAATGCAATAAAAATAAAGTCCAGCATACCTTCTTTTTCCATGCATTTTATTTTCAGTGTTCCCATGCCATCTCCTGTGAATATTTATTTATTTATTTATTGTTTTTCTGTTTTATAGAAATTATTTACCTGACTTAATGTGGTTTTTCTTGGGTTTCCAGAAAAATAATTTGCTCATTTGTGGCTAGAAATGAATGCCCACAGGATTGTAAACATCAGGCATTGCTAAGTGGCATTGCTAAAACTTTTACAAAAAGTAAAACTACCACACATGGGGCTGTGTGCACATTAATTAAGGAAGTTATAGCAAGTTACCACTCCTAAACTTTATCCCAATGGAGCTTCACATTGGCTAAGCAGGTCATCCAGCTGGCTCAGATGACAAAACTTCTACAAACTAAACATTTTAAACATAATATGTTCCATAATACACAGCCTTGTCTTAAAAATATATATCATACATAGTTTCATTATACTAAACATTTATCAAAAAATACCAAAATATTAGATAATATGTTTCACTCCTGCCACAGCTTAAATACATTTTAAAGTTCATGCTGCACATTAATATAACTGAAACATGGTAAAGCCAAGTGGCTAAGTATTGTGTATGAAATGTAAATTCATTGCATGCATCCTGAGAAAAGCAAGCTGTGTGATGAGCGTTTTACTTGGTCACTGGCGCCACCCAGCCCCCTTTGTGAACCCCTCATCCTGACCATGAAGCTCATAAAGGTCATGAAGGTCAATCCTTCTCAGGAAGAAACAAAAAACAAAAGACATTATTTGTCCAGCAGAGCGGCTGTGACACTGTATTGGCACAAGAAAGTCTGTATTTCTGTAAAAGTCTTATACAGCACCTCGAAGCTGAATCTAGAATTTTGCAAAAAAAATTTACATCAGAGAGCTGGGAGGCATTGGATATGCAGTGTGATGAGTCATAAGAAAATGAATAAGTTATGTATACTAATTGATCTGAAGCAGATCAGGATGCCATAGAATAATTCACAAATGCTGACATGTGATGCAGAACTACTGCAAAAGTTGGTAGAGAGAAGGCAACCAAAACTTAGTTTGAACTAATGAGCTTGCTCACAGATTTAAAAAATCCCAGCACATGAGCAGAATTGTAGCTAAGAGCATGTTGCAGCTCTCGCAGTCGATTTTTAGGTGTGGGTGCAGACTCTGAGGGCATTGAGAAAGTTATGTGGAAACTTTGAGCACTGAGCAACCCAAAACTCAGGAGCCCTGCTAGATACCAGATCACCCAGATCTCAGCCTTTAAAGCCTGCGACAGAGAGAATCGATATATACAACAAAAATGCCACTGAAATTATATTTAGTTGGGAAGGCTTTATTTTCCCATGACTATTCTGCGGTGGGGACCATGTCTGGGATATGTCTATTTCAACGGAAAAAGTGAAAGCCTTTCACAGCACCAAGGGAAAAGTTCAGAGCTTCATAATGCCTTTCCGGAACAACACTAAAATACCACTGGACCTTCAGTCATACTTTGACCGCTGGAGGAAATGCCCCTGGGCATCGGTCATGCCAAGGTTTATGTATTAGGTCAGGTCTCAATCACTTCTTGCAGTTAAAATGACAGAGAACGCTACAATCATACTGAGACACCCTTGTGCGGAAATAATAATGTTCATCAACGTAATGCATTGATAGCTCTGGTAGTTTTGTGGCTTGGTTTTAAAGCACCAGGTGCTACTAGTCCTTATTATTAGTTCTGCTGGCCTAACAATAAGCACAAGAGTGTTTCCAGTATATAATACACACGTAAATAATCCAGCCAAGAGTAAAAATCGCTGTTTCACGGATCTCAGATTTCCACAAAACTTACCATGATCCTCGTTCATCCATGTCATACCTCACCATCTCAGAACGTATCTCTATGGAGGCTATGGGGTAGAAGGACTGAGAAAATAAGGGATGCTTATGCTAAGGACCCGAGTACTAAAAGTATTTAGCGGTATGAACATTGTAAGATAAAATTAAACCCTATAGACACTCTCTCTCGTGGACAAAGATGCCCATCCCTATTTTAGGGTCTTTTATTTCTTCACATCTATGCTAACCAGAAGATTGTTTATATGAAGTTTTTGTTCACGTGTAGTAAGCTATACATCTTTTTTGTCTACCACAGGAGGCACTGCGTATGCTGTGTGTTGAACAAGAAGTTTGAAACCTATTTCAATACCAGGAAGGTGAATGTGGAGCTGATTTCCATCCTCTGTATGTTTTCTTTTAATGGGACGCTCAGCGACACTCACTGCCTTAGGTTTAATGCACGAGTGATTGATTCTAGTACTTTCAGACAACGCCATTGATTTCTTTCACTGTGATCCACTTATACACTTATATGCCACTCCATTCACAAGGGTTTCATCGAAACAAGCCACAGTGTGCCATGGAGTCAGGAGGCTTTATGCAAGCAGATCCACGCCACAATCCCACAAACCCCGCTTAGCACAGCGCCACAACCTGCTTTGTGGCCCTTTAAAAACGTCCGCTTTTTTGGCCACTCTCTCAAGCTGCCGAATTGAATCCCTATTTACTTGAGACAGAGTTCTCTAGACACAACTCCTCTTGTATCCCCTACCGTTAAGCAGAGTCCGGGGTTATGATCTCAGTTACACCAGGTGACACAATCTCTCCTTTTACGTCCAATGGGTAGATGGGTTGGCATTATAATCACCCCTGATAGATCAGCTTCCCCCTCAGGTCTCACCCAGCCTTACTCTAATTCCACCAACTAATCAGACCGTGCTGCAGCCTAGTCGGCTTTTCAAGTGTTTTACATATTTTTAAAGAGAAACTTAGCAAGCTTTTAAAATGCAGTCTGCGATGATTGACTTGGCAGTTGTCAGACAGGAAACTCCTCGTCCTCAGGGACATGCTGATCCTCTACCGCGATGTTTCCCTGACTCAGTGCCCTCAAAGGGAAGGCTTCACGGCTTAATTAGGCTCTTGTAGAGAGGCACTTGCTGGGCTTTCTCCCGTGCGTGTGTGGGAGACCCTAAACGCCATCCGAGATGTACAGAACCAACGGTGTCCTAAACACCACCACAGCCTGATTCTTACTCCATAGACAGGGACGCAGAGGTCCACGAAGGTGTGGAGCATTTTGTCTTGCGTTGCTCACAAGGAGAATTCCCTTTGTTCAAAATGGGGGATAAAAGAAATCGGGATGGCATAAATAATTTCACCTCTAAACCGGCCTGGGGGAAAATGTGAAATAAAATGAGATCTTGTTTGTTGGATGAGCATTGAGGAAACTGAGGAAGTTTCTTGAAGGGAAATAATTTGTCAATGAGAGCAGAGTAGGATAGAATATTCCTCTGGAGGATCCATAGTGCCCAGTTCTTTTAAATGTGCAGATACCAAAAGAAAAATCTGCTCATTGGTTTTCTGTTTATGCCGAAATGGTCTACTCCTGGCCTTTTGCTCTTTGTTCGTTATTGAAATAAACCATTTTTCACAGAAGGAACCCATGACTGTTATTTTTCACTCCTGTACTTTTTTCTTTGACCCCATTCAAAATAAAAACTGTGACTGGCTTGGAACATGTATTTAGCAATGTGGTTATGTATCTATGTGAGGGTGCCAAGTTGGAGGGCTGTGGTTTCCTACAGATGGACTGTGGTGTTGAACTACACCAGGGGTACGACAGCAGACGAGACCCCCCCCAGACAACCAGGCGCACTCACCCCTTTTCTCCAGTCACTGACAAAACATGACCCTAAAAACTCAGCTGTCCTGCGCTTAGGGATCCGGAACCATGACCCGCTCTGAGAAGGGAGACTGCACTCATTCTCTTGAGAAAAGTGCTTAGCCTGCATCAGTTTTGTAAACCTGCTTTAAATGGATAAATTGTAAGATGTGTTGTTGCCCTGAATAAGGCCATATGCTGTCAAAATAAATAGTCATAAATAAAAAGCCCTTAATTTCAAGAACAGAACCTAACTGGGAATGGGAAATAAATGACAAAAATGAGGAGAGATGGGTAGAAGATGAGTGATTACATTCGGAAAGATTTTTATGAAATAGTTCCTCCCCATGATTCTTGCTTCGGGGGTTTAATAGCGTGAAGGAGGTAGGGGAAATGCATTCATTTTAAGATCAAAGTCCTCTGTTGACATGATATACATATTCATCTGGTGTCACTGAGCCTAATGTTCAGCAGTGCATGCGCTCTGACTGGAAGTTAAATTCACAGATCCCCAGATTCACAAGTCCTGGGAGAAGCCTTCATTTGATTTAAGACTTGAGCCCACAGGCAGACAGGGATCTGATTTCCAGTCTGACACCTATTTGGCGTTTTATGTTATCTTGAGTTTTATTTTGACCCTCTTGTACTCACAGCATTTTTGCTCACGCATGTAATTAATTTGTTTTGTGCTGGCTCGCAACTGTTTAACCTAGTTATTTTCTTCTTCCACTGTGCACACTGTTAGCTGCCCAACGAGTTTCATTTTTTTTCTCCAGTTTTAGAATACGACATCCCGTATCTACACCACATCATCTGTTTTTTACTACTGTATTAAAACAAGTTAGGTTTAAAAAAAAGTGAAGTGCTGTGGCACAAAAACGCTCGCCCACAGCTGGTGTGGTGATTTGGAAATGGCCATTGTTCTCTCCACCATTTACATTTTGCCTGGAAGATACCTGGCGGCACCGTTCCTGGAAAGCATTGTTCTCTGAAAATGCCATTTCTGACATAATGTATATTGTTATTATTAATATTATTGTTATGTGGCTTTTGTTTTTACTTTTAAAATAAAACAAAAAAAGTATATTGCCACGGAATTTGCAGTCTCCAGGAAGAACACAGGGGTGAGGGTGAAACTATTTTTTACTCTCTTGGGTGTTATTTTCTGTCCTGATCAATCACTGTCAGGAAAAACTTGATCTGTGTAATCTGAGTTTCCTTTTGTATTGTTGGCAGGGTTTGTGCTTTGCTATGATGCAGGAAACCCCTGCACGGAGACAATGCTCTGTCCGTTCAGAACGGTAGCCGTTTTTAAGCAGCAGTGGACGAGTTACTGTGTTTTTAATGACCTGGTGAGGCCCCACAGCCCAGGAAACAGCCATTGCTTTGATTTTCTGAACAGCCACTGTTGCAGTTTTGGGGAATTGACGAAGAAAAGAAATGCGTAAGCAAAAATTGCATTTAAACAGATGGTGGTTAACGTGTTTTTAGCCCCGCCATTTTCTTCCCCTCTCATAGCGCTGATGAAAAATCTGATGGGGTGGGGGTGAGGGGGACCTCGCATATGTTGCCTCCTACCTTTCTCAACCACACCCACTCTCTGTCTACAGTAGTTTTGCTTCCGCTAGACGCTAGTGTCTGCAATATCTGGATCAGGTTTGTGGAGTCGAAGCGGTCTTAAAGAACCTAAATTTGTGTGCTTTGGACAATGGGTTTAATCTGCTTCACTTTGATGAAAATGTGTCATATTTGCTGTGCAACAGTGTTTTCAATGCAAGTTATAGATCAATCGCAGGTCATCTCTCCTTCTCACATGTCTTTTCCCGATACATCAAATATCACTGTCTTCCTATTAGGAGACATTCAGTGCTTTAATCCACTTTAACAAAATCCTAACTTTGCTTGTCCGATACTGCCTTGACAGTGTAACTAAAATTGAGGCAGCCGCCTGTTTGCCTGTTGTTTAAATGCATTTACAACATATTGATTTAAAATATGACACATTGTGTGCAGGCCTCACACTCATGCTCCCCTTTCTGCTCTGGCGGCAGGTTTACTATGAATAATTATGTAAATGATGCGTACCACTTTTTTACTATTTATATCAATTTTTCACACAGGTAGAGAGAGGAGTGGGAATGAGACTGATGACAGCTAACCCTTAGAGTGCCTGTAGGTTAGACGTGTTTTATCAGTACCTCCCCTTGAAAACTTATTTAAAGAAGAGAGGCAGCACAACTACTGATGATTGTGTCTCCGGATGCTCTACGAACTGCCCCCCTGCAGGGGGTGTCCAAAATAATAACTCCTGGTCATTTCCACTCTCATTGTAACCCACACATTATCTATGTATTTCCATATGTGTCTATTCATTTTCAGTATATACGTCTGTTGATTTTCATATGTGTCTGTTCATTTTCATATATGTCTATTTGTTTTCAGTATATATGTCTGTTCATTTTCATGTGTCTATTCATTTTCAGTATATATGTCTGTTCATTTTCATGTGTCTGTTCATTTCCAGTATATATGTCTGTTCATTTTCATGTGTCTGTTCATTTTCAGTATATATGTCTGTTCATTTTCATATGTGTCTATTCATTTTCAGTATATATGTCTGTTCATTTTCATATGTGTCTATTCATTTTCAGTATATATGTCTGTTCTTTTTCCATATGTGTCCATTCATTTTTCATATTTTGACTTTTTTACATTTGCTGATTTTCTGTACATTTCCACAATTTTTTTTCCAATTTTCTTGGCAACTTAAAAAAATAAAAATACAGCACAGAACTGGTCAGTTGTTTATTTAAAGCTTTGACTAAATAATGTTTCTGGTCACTGCACGGGTCATCCATGGTGAACCGGTGAACCGTCAGACGCTTGTTTATTTTGGGTATTGGGTAAATCGTGTTGCATTTGTACTTCACACTTCTGTGGTTTTAACTTTCTTTTGATCCTGCAAAGGTCACTTGTCAGCCGTTGTTTTCTGTCTGGATTGATTTCTCTTGTTGTACATACAGAGTACAAAGTATTTATATGAATAAACATCAAGTTTAAGAAAAAAATAAATAAATAATAAACTCATCACAGGGTTGCCTGTAAATCAATTCAATATTGAGCGTTTATTTTAGACTGTTGAACAAGCAGTAATTGATTGCACTCCACAGCAAATTTCCTGGAATTGTTTTCTTTTGACTGTAAGAGCAACCCAAAATATTTACAAAGAGCAAATCATTTTTACTATGAAATACTTGGATCGTTAAATTATAATGAAACTGCACACTGTTCAACAAATGTCTAAACATGTCTTAATTTATGAAAAAGCATTACTGTTTCTTACAATTGGTTTGGAAGATTTCTCTATACCGAATTCACTTTTTCAACTCTTCACACAGTTCTCTTTACAAACATCCAGCTTGGCACATCTGTTAATCTCACATCCAATATGTACGGAACCTACAAAAACACTTCACACGCGACTCAAAATCAATCAATTGTACCACACACTGGCAAATGTTCTCAGCCATCAAGAACACATTGTCACTCATAACTCAATGGCCTTAAAAAAACACTAAAAACAGGTAACATTACAAGATCATTTTGTCTTTGAAGTATTTTTGATATTTTACATAAACTAACATTCCTTTACAAAACATGAATGGCACCTCTTTACTGTATAGATTGTACTGCATATATGCATTCTGTAAATGTTTCAGTAATTAATCAGAAATGCTGCAATATGCCTCATTTTTGCAATTTATTGTAATCTATACATACTCAACTGAAACTATAGGATTCCAATAAACATTTTTTTACAATACACTAGACATGAACATATGATATCTACCGATCAATACAAATATCTATAT
>JAOYSI010005382.1:0-13584 GCA_025775065.1 Hiodon alosoides
CCCCCCCCCCCCTTTATTCTCTCTTTATTGTTGTAGTGACTCCATAGGGAATAGATACAGCCCTACAGCAAAAAGATGTCTCCACATATTTCATCTATAAGCACCTCGGCCCCTATAGTAAGACTGTACGTAATTCACTTTGGTTGCAGCCACACCCCTCCTCCCCGCCATCACTCACTTCATGCTTGTAATAACCTGGCACACAGCGAACCTAGTGAAATTAGCTTTACCTGAGGGAAGAGCATTTGAAAGTCAATGGACAATGGCTCAGAATCTACATTGCACGATGCTGCAAAGAAACAGTCATTTTAACCGACTGCATTCAGGTCACCCTGCCACCTACCACTAACAGCCTGTCGTAAGAACAATATCCTTGACACTTTTTAAAGAGTAACTCTTAAAGAAAGAACCAACATTTATAATAACGGAAAAAAAGACGTCCCTGTTTGTGGTTTGACATTGCAATCCAGTCGCACCTGTTTTATCTTTACACATCCGCTGAACGTGAATCTGCCGAGCCCTTTATTATCTGTTTTTTAATTTTTAAATTTCCTTTTTTGTTTTCAGCCCAGCCTCCTCAGTTTTTGTTCCTTTATTTTTTGTTGGAACTTGTATAATCAAAAAGATTTTCTGAAGGAACCCCCTACCCTACCCCTCTTTGATGTTTTATCATAGACCCCCCAGAAGCCCTCTATAAAATGTAGATTAAATATGCCTGTACAATTTTTTTCTTCTTCTTGTGCACACTCTAACACAGTCTGGAAGAGGATTTCAAACACTGCAGATGATTCATCTCTCTATAAGGACTTAAAGTGCTGTTTCGTGGCATATAGTTCACAAAGCAAATATTACATTTATATTGGCATAGTGGTATCAAAATAAAACTCAGATAACGTAAATACAGTTTTGTGCCTATAAAAGGGACGGGTACAAAATATACAAATGGAATCTACTGGTTTGTCCATAGAGGTAAAAGAATCCTGATTCCATGCGAATAAAGTTTCAGAGTTGTGCTCAGTTCAATATGTTTTGTACTATGCGCTGTCCATGGTTCTGAAAACAGTAGCGCTGCGAGTTTGTCAAATAGAATGTCACAGCATCATGGAAAATTATAAGTTTAGGAGAGGCTCCTTTAGTCATTTTGATGGAGACCCCAACTATAACTGTTGACTACTGTGCTGTTACTATCACATTCTCATTTTAGCGTAGTCCTGAAAGAAGTCTGACTGTTGGCTACCATTATTGTGTAATTTTTTTATTTTATTTCACATGACAGTTGTGTTGTCTTATCATTTCTTATTCAGTACAACGCCCCACCCACCCCCTTCCACCGCCCACCTAATTTTCTGAGTGGTCTCTTCTGGATGAGAAAATAGGTAGCTTTTTGATAGGAAAACCATTGCATTTCCTGGGCTGTCAGACCTAATTCACATGACAGGCATGTCACAATTCTCCATACTGTAATATAGACTGGTATGTTAAGCCTGTCCCAGTTTTGTGGTATTATTCACTGAAACCTCAAGATTTCAAATGTTTTCCTGCACTTTTTCAGAGCACATGGGTAGTGTGTCTGATTGGGCTATGCAGCGGTCTCTCCACCTTCCGGGAAAATGTTCTCAGAGAATCAGACAGGCCTATTCTTATCCTTCTTTTCAGGCGGGGACATGCAGATTTGCGTTTTTTAAAAACCCATATTGTTTATCCCTTATCAGAGTGAGTGCAAACTGCTTCTGGAATGAGGTCTCCATTATAGCACAATGAACGCTTGCTTCGTCAAATACTGGAGCTGCCATGCAAATCTGGAGAACAAAAAAAAAAGTAAAAAAGATTAATGGCGCAGCACATAGTCTATATTTTAAGAGACAGGCTCTATCGTTTAGAGACTAATTCCATAGTTTCATTACATTACAGCCAGTGTACCCAATGGGTTGTAATCACTCCAGATAAGGATGCCATTTCAATTAGGTAATTAAGTACAGCAACGCTCCTCCCACCTCTCTGTTCTCCTCTAACCCCAGCGACTTTAGAGAGTGTGGAAGAAGGATGACCAGCAGGTTTCTGGACGCCCGCGGGGTGTCCTTAATCAGTTCCCCCACCAGCGGGGCATATTAATGCCCTCCTTTGGGTGATACACCCCCGGGATCTGCCGCTTGCTTATAAACTAAGTGAGTGCAAACAGACTTTGCAGCGAGCAGCTTTGTTAAACGCTCACTGTATGCATCTCCCTCTGAGAGGGGAATAAACGTCTCATATCCAGGCATGGTGTCAACATGACTGCTTCCCAAGCCACAGATATCAATAAATCAGATGTAATTTCATACAAACAAGTGCCACACAGCAGTTTCTCTGAGGAAATAAAAAAAAAAAAAAATCCATAGGAAAAAATATGAAAAGAGAAAGAATCCTTGCAGTAAAAAATCAGCGTGGAGTATAGACAATGAGAAACCAGACACAGGGAAACGCCTGAAGGCACACAGAGATATTGCTTTTGTGGAGGTCTTTTATGAGTGGTGCTCCAGCGTGTTGTGGCATGGCGGAGTCTGTTACGTCATCAGATGCATTATAATTGATCAGGGAAGGACAGGTGTTTCAGTGTGTCAGTGGTTCATGCAGCAGCAAACAATGACAAACCAGTTACTTAATAACTCGTGACAGAATAATACCTTCTCATTGACGACACACACCAAAAAAAGTACCGGTAATGTAATGTATTATTGCATGCAACAATTTAACAACACCTTAGCTGTAATATTGAATAATTGTGAATAATTGTGCGCATTTTCCAGTTTGCTGTTTAAAATGGTCCATGTGTTTTGATTTTAATTATTAATGATTTTCAAAGTACCACAGCATTTATTCTTGTAGGTATCATTAAAAATGTACGCACAATCATTAATCTGTTTTATTTATTGAATTGCTATATGAATATGCTATATGAATTGCTATATGAATTTCATTAGCAGGGATATCAAGGCATGATCCACAAAGCATTAACTGTATTAACTGTAGCACTGGATTTGCAGTTTTGTCATGAGAGACAATGTTCAGTGGCATGAAATGTTCAATGGCTCTAGTGGGTGGGTGGGGGAGTCCCTCCAGATGCTTTTGTGTTTTACAGTGCGTGGTTGTCCTAGTCCTTGTCCTTGTCCATATTTCACACTACCTATACCTTATACTATGAACACTATTTCCACTATTTTCCACTTTGAAAAATGTTACATTCTCTAATTGTTGTTGGATCAGTGTCATTCCATTCAAGATGAACGATTTTGGAAACATAGGCATGGCATATAGACTAATTGATCGTCTTTTTGTGATCGGTCAGTGAGATTATCTAAGAACGTTCTGTATTGCTTTAATATCGTTGGATTTTTTCCCCACTATTATATATTATTCACTATGTCTATACACTGGGATTAATTTTCAAGGGGATAATTAGAGAATTTTTCATGTCTGGGATTAGTATAAATCATTTTTTAGGTAAATTATATAGCTCAGGAATTCACACTTTTATATAGTTGGCTATTTACTAAGACACTTTAAGTCGTGTCTGTTTAAGAGCTCAGTATCGGCGCCCTCCTGAGGGCTATTTTAAACCTTAAAATAGGGAGACCTCAGGAGCTTTACGTGTAAGCATTAACACGAGCGATTAGAGTAACAGGTGGCGGACGATTTCTCTGTGGTAATTCGCAGGAAGCTAGCGAGAGCTGACGACGGTCTATCAGCCGATCTCATAAATGTCCCCGGAGACAACGGACCTCGATGGACTGGGTCGACAGGGAAATAATTACAAACCAATGTAATTAGAATAATCGGGAGACTCTGAAAGATCCAACGGAGACGGCGAAAATGCTAATTTATTAAGTGCCTTGTTTATTAATGCGGCAGCCGTTTCCTCATAAGGAAATCTTAATTTAGGCTCTCAATCTTTGCTTCAGGATGCCGGGCACCTGCATTCAAAATGCTATTATAAATTTATGGGGTGTCATGAAGGAACAGCTTTCTCAATCTGATTGAAAATACATGCGACTAGCCATGGTTTACAAATAGGCCATAATTAGTATGTTATGACGAATAGCCTTTTTTCTGGAGGATCTTTTAAAAGCCAATATTCGACAACGTGGGCATTGTGGCACTGGCCATGAAGATGCATTTTGTGTTGATTGCAATCGACAACCAACAACTCCCTTGACAGTACTGAACTTAAAAGTGGGGGGAACAGTGAGTTATATTGCTTGGCTTTAGGGGGGAAAAATCCTAAAGAACAAATGTTTAAATCTATAACGTTCCCCTCCTTCCTGCTTTGCTGTGAATCATAGTTATGTCTCGGTCCCCTTCTAGGATTGTATTTAAATTGATTTAATCTAGCTTTGGTGAATGGAATCAGATGGGAAAACTGACCTTGCTAATCTTAGTAAGCACATCCATACTGATTACCTTGCCCAATATAGCTCTAACCTTAATATGCATCTAACTGGACTTATGGACTGTCTCAGTTAACCAATTAAGTTTAATATTGTTTTCATTCTGTTATCCTATGTGTCGCTACATTATCATAATTTACTTGTATTGTATGGCTATCACTGGACTCCTTGTTGGATTGGTGAAAATATTTCCTTCTTTTGTAACACACGCATTACTTAATTAAATTGTTTTTTTGTTTTGATTTGTCTTCATTTATAATCTACTATATTATTGTCAAGCATGCTTTTTTGTAAATGATTTATTTACTCAGTTGAGTGCCTCTCACAAAATATCTTTACTTTTTTCTGCTCTCTGTTGAGCCCTGATCCCACCTTGTTATATAACCTGTGTCCATCGGGTTCAAACATTTGCATGGACAATCACACGTGGCCAAGACTTCTACTTTTAGCTGACAGTAAAAAAAACAACTTGGTAGACATGAATTTCATTAATCAGAAATGTTCAGAAACATTGTTTTTTCCCCCACGTCTTTAAACTGACCGGGGCTGATGAAAGATGTGCGCATTTAATTTAAAGTAGCTAGAAAGGTCCTTTATTCTGTCAGTATTTAACCAAATACACGACACATGATGACAGGGAATATTGCTTTTTCTACCAGCAGATCCACTGCTCAGAGCATCGCTCGGAACATGAAGCACTCTTAGTGCCAGACTCATCATCTGACTTGCAGTGACTGGTGTTGGCTTGGCAATTTGGTACCCCCTGCCACTTGTCCCTGCTCTCCCCTCATCCATCCACTTCTTCTCACCTCTCCTCTCTTTCATCTTCCGTAAAGTGGACTCCTAATCAGTTTTGATAGTGGATACATTGCCAGTTAAACCTATGTAATAGGATGTGACAATTGCTCCATTAGCATGTCTGCTAAAGTGCTGCGCTGGGTCACTAACGAGCTGAAGTATAGGTCTCTCAACAGAACCTGGTCCTTTAGATGGAAAATCGTCACCGAGTAGTGACTAGTGTTTCCCTTATCTCAGTTCAGTGTCTGTTTTTCTGGAATAGTCCTATCTGCAAAGACAGAAAAAGATTTTATTTATTTATTTTTCTTTACTTTGTACTGGGTTCATTCGGTTGGAGCTGTTACAATAAATCTTTTTATATCAATCTTCTAGACAATTCTATAGCACACTGTTCTTTGTGTTGGCATTGGTGCGGTTGCCACAGTGACCTTGCTTCTCTATAAGCTGATGGATAGTCGGGGATTTTAGATCTCCAGAATACCTTACCTAGTGCTGTGGCTGTACGTCTGCATGTTAGGAGTTGCCGGGGTGCCGGAACTCTTTCCTGTAGCATTTTAGTTCCTGTTTTTTTCTGTTTTTTTCTCTTTTTTTCCAGTTTACATCTATCTTTCAGCAGTTGCCTGGGGGGAAATGTAGGACTATCCTGGAAGATGGATTGAAATTAAGATATTGATATCCACATGTACACTCGCGTTTAATGCAGTATTTTATAAAATTATAAGGATGTCTAAGGTTAGATTTTTCAGACAACACACAATAAGTTTCCTGGCACCTCATCACCTCTGGTGATTTTATACTGCATATCACAGGTCAATGTTTTCTTTGTTTGGAAGTAAGATTGAGTAAGATTGGCAGCCCTCAAAATGTGCTTCTTTTACTCTGCGGGCTGAAGTCCCTCTTTCCCTCTTTAAAGAAAGAACCAACATTTATAATAACGGAAAAAAAGACGTCCCTGTTTGTGGTTTGACATTGCAATCCAGTCGCACCTGTTTTATCTTTACACATCCGCTGAACGTGAATCTGCCGAGCCCTTTATTATCTGTTTTTTAATTTTTAAATTTCCTTTTTTGTTTTCAGCCCAGCCTCCTCAGTTTTTGTTCCTTTATTTTTTGTTGGAACTTGTATAATCAAAAAGATTTTCTGAAGGAACCCCCTACCCTACCCCTCTTTGATGTTTTATCATAGACCCCCCAGAAGCCCTCTATAAAATGTAGATTAAATATGCCTGTACAATTTTTTTCTTCTTCTTGTGCACACTCTAACACAGTCTGGAAGAGGATTTCAAACACTGCAGATGATTCATCTCTCTATAAGGACTTAAAGTGCTGTTTCGTGGCATATAGTTCACAAAGCAAATATTACATTTATATTGGCATAGTGGTATCAAAATAAAACTCAGATAACGTAAATACAGTTTTGTGCCTATAAAAGGGACGGGTACAAAATATACAAATGGAATCTACTGGTTTGTCCATAGAGGTAAAAGAATCCTGATTCCATGCGAATAAAGTTTCAGAGTTGTGCTCAGTTCAATATGTTTTGTACTATGCGCTGTCCATGGTTCTGAAAACAGTAGCGCTGCGAGTTTGTCAAATAGAATGTCACAGCATCATGGAAAATTATAAGTTTAGGAGAGGCTCCTTTAGTCATTTTGATGGAGACCCCAACTATAACTGTTGACTACTGTGCTGTTACTATCACATTCTCATTTTAGCGTAGTCCTGAAAGAAGTCTGACTGTTGGCTACCATTATTGTGTAATTTTTTTATTTTATTTCACATGACAGTTGTGTTGTCTTATCATTTCTTATTCAGTACAACGCCCCACCCACCCCCTTCCACCGCCCACCTAATTTTCTGAGTGGTCTCTTCTGGATGAGAAAATAGGTAGCTTTTTGATAGGAAAACCATTGCATTTCCTGGGCTGTCAGACCTAATTCACATGACAGGCATGTCACAATTCTCCATACTGTAATATAGACTGGTATGTTAAGCCTGTCCCAGTTTTGTGGTATTATTCACTGAAACCTCAAGATTTCAAATGTTTTCCTGCACTTTTTCAGAGCACATGGGTAGTGTGTCTGATTGGGCTATGCAGCGGTCTCTCCACCTTCCGGGAAAATGTTCTCAGAGAATCAGACAGGCCTATTCTTATCCTTCTTTTCAGGCGGGGACATGCAGATTTGCGTTTTTTAAAAACCCATATTGTTTATCCCTTATCAGAGTGAGTGCAAACTGCTTCTGGAATGAGGTCTCCATTATAGCACAATGAACGCTTGCTTCGTCAAATACTGGAGCTGCCATGCAAATCTGGAGAACAAAAAAAAAAGTAAAAAAGATTAATGGCGCAGCACATAGTCTATATTTTAAGAGACAGGCTCTATCGTTTAGAGACTAATTCCATAGTTTCATTACATTACAGCCAGTGTACCCAATGGGTTGTAATCACTCCAGATAAGGATGCCATTTCAATTAGGTAATTAAGTACAGCAACGCTCCTCCCACCTCTCTGTTCTCCTCTAACCCCAGCGACTTTAGAGAGTGTGGAAGAAGGATGACCAGCAGGTTTCTGGACGCCCGCGGGGTGTCCTTAATCAGTTCCCCCACCAGCGGGGCATATTAATGCCCTCCTTTGGGTGATACACCCCCGGGATCTGCCGCTTGCTTATAAACTAAGTGAGTGCAAACAGACTTTGCAGCGAGCAGCTTTGTTAAACGCTCACTGTATGCATCTCCCTCTGAGAGGGGAATAAACGTCTCATATCCAGGCATGGTGTCAACATGACTGCTTCCCAAGCCACAGATATCAATAAATCAGATGTAATTTCATACAAACAAGTGCCACACAGCAGTTTCTCTGAGGAAATAAAAAAAAAAAAAAATCCATAGGAAAAAATATGAAAAGAGAAAGAATCCTTGCAGTAAAAAATCAGCGTGGAGTATAGACAATGAGAAACCAGACACAGGGAAACGCCTGAAGGCACACAGAGATATTGCTTTTGTGGAGGTCTTTTATGAGTGGTGCTCCAGCGTGTTGTGGCATGGCGGAGTCTGTTACGTCATCAGATGCATTATAATTGATCAGGGAAGGACAGGTGTTTCAGTGTGTCAGTGGTTCATGCAGCAGCAAACAATGACAAACCAGTTACTTAATAACTCGTGACAGAATAATACCTTCTCATTGACGACACACACCAAAAAAAGTACCGGTAATGTAATGTATTATTGCATGCAACAATTTAACAACACCTTAGCTGTAATATTGAATAATTGTGAATAATTGTGCGCATTTTCCAGTTTGCTGTTTAAAATGGTCCATGTGTTTTGATTTTAATTATTAATGATTTTCAAAGTACCACAGCATTTATTCTTGTAGGTATCATTAAAAATGTACGCACAATCATTAATCTGTTTTATTTATTGAATTGCTATATGAATATGCTATATGAATTGCTATATGAATTTCATTAGCAGGGATATCAAGGCATGATCCACAAAGCATTAACTGTATTAACTGTAGCACTGGATTTGCAGTTTTGTCATGAGAGACAATGTTCAGTGGCATGAAATGTTCAATGGCTCTAGTGGGTGGGTGGGGGAGTCCCTCCAGATGCTTTTGTGTTTTACAGTGCGTGGTTGTCCTAGTCCTTGTCCTTGTCCATATTTCACACTACCTATACCTTATACTATGAACACTATTTCCACTATTTTCCACTTTGAAAAATGTTACATTCTCTAATTGTTGTTGGATCAGTGTCATTCCATTCAAGATGAACGATTTTGGAAACATAGGCATGGCATATAGACTAATTGATCGTCTTTTTGTGATCGGTCAGTGAGATTATCTAAGAACGTTCTGTATTGCTTTAATATCGTTGGATTTTTTCCCCACTATTATATATTATTCACTATGTCTATACACTGGGATTAATTTTCAAGGGGATAATTAGAGAATTTTTCATGTCTGGGATTAGTATAAATCATTTTTTAGGTAAATTATATAGCTCAGGAATTCACACTTTTATATAGTTGGCTATTTACTAAGACACTTTAAGTCGTGTCTGTTTAAGAGCTCAGTATCGGCGCCCTCCTGAGGGCTATTTTAAACCTTAAAATAGGGAGACCTCAGGAGCTTTACGTGTAAGCATTAACACGAGCGATTAGAGTAACAGGTGGCGGACGATTTCTCTGTGGTAATTCGCAGGAAGCTAGCGAGAGCTGACGACGGTCTATCAGCCGATCTCATAAATGTCCCCGGAGACAACGGACCTCGATGGACTGGGTCGACAGGGAAATAATTACAAACCAATGTAATTAGAATAATCGGGAGACTCTGAAAGATCCAACGGAGACGGCGAAAATGCTAATTTATTAAGTGCCTTGTTTATTAATGCGGCAGCCGTTTCCTCATAAGGAAATCTTAATTTAGGCTCTCAATCTTTGCTTCAGGATGCCGGGCACCTGCATTCAAAATGCTATTATAAATTTATGGGGTGTCATGAAGGAACAGCTTTCTCAATCTGATTGAAAATACATGCGACTAGCCATGGTTTACAAATAGGCCATAATTAGTATGTTATGACGAATAGCCTTTTTTCTGGAGGATCTTTTAAAAGCCAATATTCGACAACGTGGGCATTGTGGCACTGGCCATGAAGATGCATTTTGTGTTGATTGCAATCGACAACCAACAACTCCCTTGACAGTACTGAACTTAAAAGTGGGGGGAACAGTGAGTTATATTGCTTGGCTTTAGGGGGGAAAAATCCTAAAGAACAAATGTTTAAATCTATAACGTTCCCCTCCTTCCTGCTTTGCTGTGAATCATAGTTATGTCTCGGTCCCCTTCTAGGATTGTATTTAAATTGATTTAATCTAGCTTTGGTGAATGGAATCAGATGGGAAAACTGACCTTGCTAATCTTAGTAAGCACATCCATACTGATTACCTTGCCCAATATAGCTCTAACCTTAATATGCATCTAACTGGACTTATGGACTGTCTCAGTTAACCAATTAAGTTTAATATTGTTTTCATTCTGTTATCCTATGTGTCGCTACATTATCATAATTTACTTGTATTGTATGGCTATCACTGGACTCCTTGTTGGATTGGTGAAAATATTTCCTTCTTTTGTAACACACGCATTACTTAATTAAATTGTTTTTTTGTTTTGATTTGTCTTCATTTATAATCTACTATATTATTGTCAAGCATGCTTTTTTGTAAATGATTTATTTACTCAGTTGAGTGCCTCTCACAAAATATCTTTACTTTTTTCTGCTCTCTGTTGAGCCCTGATCCCACCTTGTTATATAACCTGTGTCCATCGGGTTCAAACATTTGCATGGACAATCACACGTGGCCAAGACTTCTACTTTTAGCTGACAGTAAAAAAAACAACTTGGTAGACATGAATTTCATTAATCAGAAATGTTCAGAAACATTGTTTTTTCCCCCACGTCTTTAAACTGACCGGGGCTGATGAAAGATGTGCGCATTTAATTTAAAGTAGCTAGAAAGGTCCTTTATTCTGTCAGTATTTAACCAAATACACGACACATGATGACAGGGAATATTGCTTTTTCTACCAGCAGATCCACTGCTCAGAGCATCGCTCGGAACATGAAGCACTCTTAGTGCCAGACTCATCATCTGACTTGCAGTGACTGGTGTTGGCTTGGCAATTTGGTACCCCCTGCCACTTGTCCCTGCTCTCCCCTCATCCATCCACTTCTTCTCACCTCTCCTCTCTTTCATCTTCCGTAAAGTGGACTCCTAATCAGTTTTGATAGTGGATACATTGCCAGTTAAACCTATGTAATAGGATGTGACAATTGCTCCATTAGCATGTCTGCTAAAGTGCTGCGCTGGGTCACTAACGAGCTGAAGTATAGGTCTCTCAACAGAACCTGGTCCTTTAGATGGAAAATCGTCACCGAGTAGTGACTAGTGTTTCCCTTATCTCAGTTCAGTGTCTGTTTTTCTGGAATAGTCCTATCTGCAAAGACAGAAAAAGATTTTATTTATTTATTTTTCTTTACTTTGTACTGGGTTCATTCGGTTGGAGCTGTTACAATAAATCTTTTTATATCAATCTTCTAGACAATTCTATAGCACACTGTTCTTTGTGTTGGCATTGGTGCGGTTGCCACAGTGACCTTGCTTCTCTATAAGCTGATGGATAGTCGGGGATTTTAGATCTCCAGAATACCTTACCTAGTGCTGTGGCTGTACGTCTGCATGTTAGGAGTTGCCGGGGTGCCGGAACTCTTTCCTGTAGCATTTTAGTTCCTGTTTTTTTCTGTTTTTTTCTCTTTTTTTCCAGTTTACATCTATCTTTCAGCAGTTGCCTGGGGGGAAATGTAGGACTATCCTGGAAGATGGATTGAAATTAAGATATTGATATCCACATGTACACTCGCGTTTAATGCAGTATTTTATAAAATTATAAGGATGTCTAAGGTTAGATTTTTCAGACAACACACAATAAGTTTCCTGGCACCTCATCACCTCTGGTGATTTTATACTGCATATCACAGGTCAATGTTTTCTTTGTTTGGAAGTAAGATTGAGTAAGATTGGCAGCCCTCAAAATGTGCTTCTTTTACTCTGCGGGCTGAAGTCCCTCTTTCAGTCCGTCCTCTCTTGTCGACATGCTTTTCGCTGAACTTGGTAATATCTATCTCTTGGGAGCAACATCAGCCCTCTAACAAAATCCTTATTACCCAGTGGGATAACAGAGCCGTCGGCAAACCCATCCAGGGCTTACAGGCTTTCCAGAGCCAAGAGGTACAGGAGCATATGAAAGGGGGGAAGGGGGGTAGTAAATGAACGGCGACTTGTGTAGGTAGCAATTACTCGTCCGTCACTGCATTCCCCGAAGCGCCCCTCATCACCTACAGAGCCCCGTCTCTCCTGCAGAGCAAATCACGCTTATCCAAGTTGGTCCAATTAAGGAAAGGGTCGGGGGTCTTTTATGGAAAGCAGTGCTCTGCCAGTGCATGCTGGGAACTGGGGGGAGTTGGCCTGCCGTCTTGCGGGTTGCATTCTTGTGAGTCACTAATCGCGAGTCACTAATACCAAAAATGACAAAGGAATCTTTGATCCCTGTGTTGATCTTGAAACAAAGTTTTTATTTTGCTGAGAAGAGTATTAACTTTGCTTGTACATTGCACCTGGGGAAGAATATTAACTCTGCTTGTACATTGCAAATGGAAAAGAGTATTAACTTTTCTTGTACTTTGCCACCGGAGGAGAGTATTAACTTCGCTTGTGTGCTGCACCTGGAGAAGAGTATTAACTTTGCTTGTACTGTGCCCCTGTAGTATTTACTTGGATTGTAGATGCACAAATTTGTAGATGCCTAATTTTTTGTGAAGTGTGAACTGTGAGTTAAATATCATACCATTAGGCATCTTAGGACATTGTTCTCCTTGTCTCCCACCCTAAAACCATATTCCCAGTAAAGTACACTAAGAATATTTGCACATGACATGGGAGGAGGTAAATTATACAACAGCTGGGTGGGACTTGAACTGGCAACCTTTGGTTACAAGTCTGTCACCATAACCCCAACACCATCAGCTGCACTGCTGTGCATCCGCTGTGCTAAGGATAATCCAGCTAAGGGGCACGGAGATGGGCGTCTCTTATCCTCAGAACCACAAGGTCTTGCTCCTGGTCCTTGTTTTTTCATTGTTCTCAACAGCTGAGTACGAAAACGAGACTCGATTAATGACCATAATTACAGCACTCCTAAGCACTCTTTCGTGAAGGTTATATATACACCATATATTTACTTTATCTTGTCTTCATTCATAAAGAAAGCTACAAAAACGCTGAATTGCCCTACGTTTAATGAAATGATTCACTGTTGACTAAAATGATAGATTGGTGATGGTAAACACATGGCAGCACCTGTCACCTTCTAATGTAGTTCGTAAAAGACTGGTTCATGGCACACTACTTACTCAGGCCCTCCACTTTGTCTTCCTCCAGCACGGCTCGTTCCAGTCAATGCTCTGGGTTTCTTCATGTGACCCTGGATGTGTGAACACACCGGAAACGCGGATCACCACCATTCACTTATCACATTGCACAAATCTTTAAACTGATATGAGTTGCCAGAAACTAATACCCCATATTTCATATACGGCTATAACTGAATGTGTGGCCAAGGTGTACTTGCTGGGGAAATTCTAGTTGACCTGACATATCCCGAAACACTGAGCTCGACTAAAATAACCTCCCAAGGCAAACCTCGCCGTGCCTTTGCCTTTTTTTAAGGGAGAGAGAGAGAGAGAGAGAGAGAGAGAGAGAGAGAGAGAGAGAGAGAGAGAGAGAGAGAGAGAGAGAGAGAG